>OZ010694.1:16801302-17065415 GCA_963932265.1 Thymelicus lineola
ATACATACGTGCAATTATTACGTGCAATTTTAATTTTTATTTAATATGCTATGTTTCTTTATTAAAATAAGTATTTATTTACCTAAAAAAATAAGGTTGGTTTTTTTTTCACAAAAATGCTTTGTATGACGTCCGCTTAGTATGACGTGATTGTCAATTCCCTTCGATGTCATTATAAACGGATTCCACTGTACATCACCTTGACATCGACGGAGACGCGCCTTCCCTTGGGCGTATGCAGGGCTTCGCACGCCTTGTTGAAGGAGGCGCGGCGACTTCGCCCCGGACTGGCGCCTCCCGCAGGAGAACCCAGCTCCGAAGTCCCAGACACTGATACTACAAAACAATTTAAAATTCAGGGCCTTTTCAAAATACTGTTCTAACCGCGATATCGTGGCGAAATCACAAGCCATATAAGCCAATCACAAGCCATATGAGATTCGGATATAGAAAATAATAACATAAGCGCTCCACACAAGGATTTCGTTAGTTAAAATTGCAGACAGATAGAGCGAATTGCAACATTTGTTTATGACAGTTTTCGGTAATGCCAAGATATTGCGGTTCGCGGCTGCAGTGTGAATATGCCCTTATGATTTCGGTATTACCGGTTATGTCTAAGATTTTGGAAAAGATACTAAATAAACGATTGTTAAATTTCTTGGAATTGCATAATCTTCTGGCTAACAACCAATACGGATTCAGACGTGGTAAATCTTCCGAGGATGCTGTGACTTCACTTATAAACCATGCTGTAACTAAATTAGACGACAAAAAGAAATGCCTTGGTATATTTCTAGATTTATCTAAGGCTTTTGATAGTGTTTCTCTTCCACACCTCTTATTAAAACTTGAAGCCATTGGAGTTCGTGGGCATGCTCACAAAATCTTCAAGGATTATCTTAAAGATCGAAGTCAATGCGTAAAAGTAAATGATGTCATCAGTGACAGTCAAACACTAAATTTCGGTGTACCCCAAGGTTCCATTCTTGGTCCCACTCTATTTATAGTATATGTCATGTAGCCAATAAAAAAAAGAAGTTTAATAATAAATGAATAAGGGAGAGAAAAGGAAAGGGGTGTTGTGTTTGGCTACAATATAAAAAAAGAAACATTAAAAAAAAATAGAACACAAACCCACCAAAAGAAGTGTACCCGAATGTAGGCGAACTTTGCTCGGATGTTAGTGAGCCGATGATCTCCTAAATAAGAAAAGAATTAAATCAGGAATACGGGCGCCAAGGAGACCATACACCTGCCACACAGTACGGATAACAGAGCCGGATAAAACATTGAACTATTAATCTCAAAGCGGGACCTAAGTGTTGTATGTAAAACTAAATATTAAACATGATATTGTGTTGAGGAGTGAAATAAAATAATTTAAGTACCAAACAGACTTTTATTTCTTCAAAACAAGACTTGGCATTGAATCATTATAAATACAGGAACATTGCAAAAGTATACAAAGTTATAAACATTCTAAATTGTCCGTAAAAGTTGTATTGTATGGTAGAAAAATATCACCAGCATGTACCTGTATAACAGAAGTACTTAGTCAAAATTAGGGCACGTCCTCTCCATGAGAATCCCCTCCTAACAGTGGACTGCAAGGCTGCCTCGTCACTGCTACGGTATGCTTCAAGGTAAGAGTCTCCTCATCTTGAGTTCGTAGTCCAGGCTCGAAAGGTAGATGGGTAGGAAGGAATATTCCGCCCTCAATAAGGAATAAGATAATGGATTGACATCAAAAAGTCAAGAAAACCATTATGGGAAAAAAAAACTTACTCGCGGAAAGCGAAGTAAGGGGAAAAAATTATGGAAATATCAGTGGAAATTAAAGAAAAAACATCACTAAAGTGATGATTAAACCACGGGTCCAGTGTGGAACACCGCAGGGAAAATAAAGAAAAGGATTTAAGCATCCTTGTTCAACTAAGTTGTTATAGGAAGGTAAGTTGGAAAAAAAATAAAGGGAAAATTTTAAGTAATAGGGAAAAGCTGGAACAACGAATACCTATACGTTATTCTCATGTAAATGCATTGCAAAATGCTTTACTATATCAATTTCTAATAGGAATATCAATAAATAAGAAAAATCTTACCGCTAATAGCGCTTTCCAATTACGTAACATCGCGGCTGTCATCCGACGCCGGTATATTTACGTGTTACCAAGAAAAATACGTCGCCCCCATTATAACTAGGACGCGGAAACGTATTATAAGTTCAAAATAACTAATTTGAAACAAATTTCTAAAGAAAATCCCCAAAATAACAAATTATTTGTTTAGATACATTGTATCAGCGTCAAGAGCCAAAAGGAATATGGACGCTTGTGTCATAGATACGTAATGTCTATGCAAAATTGCACAGAGTAAGAAATTTTAAATATGGCAATGTCTATGATATGTTCTACCAAACATAATTAAATAAATTTCGTAAAATAAATAAACAATTAAGTCTTATAAGTAGTTTTATTTCCAAAAACACCACTATCAAATTTATATTTATATTGAAATTTAAATAAATTGAATTAAGAACAAGTTAAGTTATCTGGTTGGGGTCCAGTCTCAATATCACGACTAAATAAGCAACGTCAAATTTAGAAGTTATTAATCCATGGCAAACATGTCAAACGGGTGAATGAATAAGTAGTCTGTGGTAATATGAAGAGTTAAATTAATTTTTATTGCAAAACAATAATAATGGTTCCATGTAACGGGCGATGTACAAATCGTACGTTACAGTCAATAATCTCTGCAAATTATCTTTGACAAATTGTAATATCTTTACGTATGCAGATGACACTGCAATGCTGATATATGGAGATGATTGGCAGGATACGCTGAAACATGCAGAAATAGCTCTTACAAGGACCCTTTCATGGCTATCGAATAACCTTCTCACCGTCAATCTTAATAAGTCCATTTACCTACCATTTTCGCTGCAGTCTAGAAATCTACTGAAAATTCTACTGAAACTGAAAATTCTCTGCGTCTCAGAGCCCATGCTAATTGCTCCTCGGAGTCATTATCACCTCTGTGTTCATGTCCTTTACTAAAATACTCAACTACCACCAAATATCTTGGAGTCCAAATTGACAGCTTATTAAATTTTAAATCCCATCTTGAAAGCCTCACCTCGTAGTACGGAAACTTATTCCTATCTTTAAACAGTTAAGATGTTCCACTGATTACAGCACCTTAAAAACAGTTTACTATGCCTTATGCCAATCAATAATTACTTATTGCATCACAGCCTGGGGTGGAGCATCCAAGACGCATTTACTAAAACTAGAGAGAGCTCAAAGGGCAGTTCTGAAAGTTATAACTTTTAGACCATTTCGGTACCCCACTATGAATCTGTACAAAGATTGTCAAGTGCTCACAGTACGACAACTTTTTATTCTTCAAACAGTTCTTCGAAAACATTCGTGCCTCAGTTTCGATGTCAACCTAAAGAAAAAACGTCGCTATCTTAAAGTATGCCAAACACCAAAATTCAGAACCTCCTTGGCTAAGAAACATTTTAATATCCTAGGTAACTATCTCTATAATACCATAAATAAAAACTGCAATATATACGCCCTGTGTAGAAATAAATGCAAAAAAGAAGTTAGTAAATGGATACAAATAAAAAATTACAATGAGACAGAACAGCTATTGAACTTTTCAGTGTAAATACTAAGTCGCGCAATCACAGACACACACACACCCATACACACACACACACACGCACGCACGCACACACACACACACACACACACACACAAGCACTAAAAAGATTAAAAATATGAAAAACGACACATTACATTAATTAAATGTACCTACTTACCTCAAACCGAAACCCCTGACCGTCTTGATACAATGTATCTTAGAAGCAAAATCTCCTTGTGAGAGCACTGATACCCATAACACAAGTTGAATCTTATCATGGGTATCAGAGTTCAACAAAACTCCTCTATGACTGTATAAGTTACATTGTTTTTTATAAGTACCTACCTATGTAAGTGAAGAGTGTTGTACAATTTTATGCAGAATAAACGTTTATTATTATTATTATGATTTGCTCAGACAAGGTACTTTTATTAATAGAGAAAACAAAATACCGTGAATCAGTCCTCAGACAAAAACAGTAACTTAATGCCAGTGACTGCGCAGGTCATACCTAGTTGCTATTATAGAGAAAGGGATAATAAGAGAGAGATAGAAAGGAGAGAGTTTAACTTAAACTAACCGACATCGACTGAAGCCTTCCTGCTGATGCGGGCTGGTTTGGGCGTGGTTTTAGTTTCCGAGGCCGCCCTTGCTAAGCGATCTGAAAATATAACAAAAATTTTAGTTTTCTTTGCATAATATATTTTAAGCATACTTATTAACGTTAGTATATTTTTGCAAAGAGATTTTTAATGTTGAAATATTAGTACTCAAGTTAAACTGGCTAGAAAAATAAAATCTGCAGAAATTTAGAGGAAAAAAAAAGCGAATGTTATTAATCAAAACCATTGCTGATATTCAATAAAAAGGGGATTCATCACAAAGATAGCGAAGCATCTTACTCACTGCGAGGTTTATTCTCCGAAATAAAGGATGCGGGTGTCTCTGCTCTCCTATTTTCGTCTTCATCAGGGGGTCCTATGTTAATAAGCAAGGAATGCAAAGTAAATTAGCTTTTCGCGAAAAAACTGTACTTAGTAGAACTACTGGCAGCAAACAATAGGAAATGTGCATGTAATTTTTTATGCTTTTACTTTTTACGGTTTTTTTTATTGATTTGACTTCTTCGCAAAACGACGCAATCACGTATCAAGTGAAAAGAAGATATCGACCTTACGCGCTAGGTTATAGAGATAACATTGTGACCAAGTAGTTCGCATTGTCATAAGATTTTGTATCAGTCTGATATTGTTTTTGTATTTTTTTTTAATTTATTGAATTATCAATTATTAACAAATAATCCGTAATAGATTTCAAATCACATGCATTTGTCCTATTTCGTATAGCAACTAGATTAGGTTGTATCTACAACAGACCTGTCAGTTGCACATTAACTAGTGTAGCATTGTATACTTACAGCTCTACAGAAATACACACAACACAACACGTGCAGGTATTCAATGATACTATAATACATTATATTTTTTATTAATTTTTACATTCAGTCTTATATTCTATTTTTATTATTATTCTTATATTTCTATTCTATATAGTCCCACACTAGGATTGCATGCCATGGACAACACACAAGAGACAATAACACTCACACTCAGACCGAGAACAGAAATTCAAACTCATCATTCAAATTTCCACCTCGCTGGGAATCGAACCCAGGACCCTTGGCGCGGTGATCCGGCATGGTAATCATCGCACCATACAGGTCGTCAAATGCAAAGGTACAATTAGTGTTTGTCTCAACAGGTAGATAGAGATAGAACCTCTATCAAATGCGTCCGATGCGTTGCAGGCCAAGAACGAAAAGAAGAGAAGAAAGAAAGAAACCACATGGCACTCTCAGTGAAAAAAAGCATAAGTCGTCTTACGTTGAATTTTAGCTATTAATATGATTGGAAAGAGGGACCAAAAGCTGCATGCTCAATTTTTTTCAAATTTTTATCATTAATCTTGACGGTTTTGAGCAAGAAATCGTAATGTAAATTCCTTTGACTACTTACTGATATTTTAACAGTTTTTTGCTCTCGTGTAAAATTGCAACTTTCAACTTATTCCTTTTTTCCACTGACGGTGCGACATCATCCACTTACCTTCAAAGTCAGTTTTATTGAGCAGGTTGATTCTGTCCATGGATTGGACGTCGAAAGCGGGGACACTGGGGACTTCGTCGTCATCCATCTCGGCGGAGGCCTCGGAGCGAGAGGCCTGGCTTGACCGACGCGGGGCCCGCTTCGGCTCCAGCCAGCTCTCCAGCATTGACTTCTGGTGGCGGGTCAGCCTGCAGGACCATGGGACCACGGGGTCAATAGCGTACGGTGAATGGAAATTGTACGATCAAAATCAACATGTATCGTTTTGTTTTGTGTCAAGGGTTTGCTACAGTTTGCCAAGAAAGGTCACGTCGCAGACCTTATCTGAGATAATTAAAAATGTATTTAGACACTTACGAAATAATTCAGGGTAAAAAATACGATTTTATGATTACAATTTTGTAAATCGAATACTCTGATTGTATGACTATGGCGACACTGTTTTGATTTTAGATACTAAATGCATTTTACGAAACATTCCATAACATAGTATTATTACTACTACATCAAAATTAAAATAAAATTCACTGACCTCCTAGAGCCCGAATACTCTTTAACAATTTCTTCCGCGGATTCCTTTAACGCCGATTCTTCTGACGTCACTTCGGGAATGACTGACAGATCTGTTTTCCTCCTTCCCTTCCTGGCGGAACCAGGTCTTACGTCAGAGTCGACACTAGCTTTACTCTTCACAGATGTTACCGATCCATCCGATACGATACTGGCATTATCATCTATGTTCTTACTTCTAGAACGAGTGGTGCGTCTCAAAGGTGTTAATTCATCAGGAATAACTTCCGATTCGTCCAATTTCTTAAGTTCTCGCGACGCACGTCTCGTTAATATTCTTCTTACTTCTGTGGTTGGAGTTTTCCTTCCTCGAGGAGTTTTCACTTCTTCAGATATTTCTTCATCAACTGATTTGTTTGAGGCGGTAGATTGTGTACGCTTCCTTGATCTCGGGGTTTTTGGTTCATCAACTGTTTCTGGTTGTTGTTGATCAATATCTTTAGATGATTTTGTAGACGACGTTGACTTTGTACGCTTACGACTGGGAGTTTTCGGTTCAACTTTTTCAGTTTCCTCTTTGCTTTTGTCTTCGATTATTTTATCAGGCTTTTCTTTTATGTCTTCTATACTTTTCTCTTTCACCAGCTCCGGATTTTCTTCTAAATCTTTAATATCTAACCCTTTTCCTTCTATAACCTTTTCAGCAGTGGTTTCAACTTTTTGAGTACTTTCTTTTGTTACCGTCTTGTTGTCGCTAGATGTGCTAATAATTTTTTCTACTTCTTGCGCCGGAGCTATAGAATCAACGACATCAATATCTTTAGAGATCCCAACGTTCTCATTAATGTTTTCAGTTGGAGGAGCGATTGCTTCTACCACTACTTCTATTTGAACTACTTCTGTTGGAGCTATAAGAAGTTATAATATCACCATTAAAATTGTTATATCAAAATACAGAGCATTATAATGAAAAATAGACGATAAAGCAAAGTTACAATTAAAAGAGACAATATTTAAAAAAATATTTAAGAAATCTGTATTCTTCTTACATACCTGTTTGCATTTCTACATCCTGTTCATTGATATTTATATTTTCTTCCACTGTGCCTAGTTTTATTTCACCCGAATAATTAAGAGTGACAGATTCTGTGTCTGGAACTGAATTATCGTCTGTAAGCATTGATATTTGGGCTTGGTTCAGAGGGTCTGTAAAATCCTCAATTACTTGTGAAATTTCCACGTTTTCCTCCTTATTTTCGGTCTCAACTTCAACAGTTTGAATAACTGTAGGCACTTGCTCAGAATGTTCTTCTATAGGAGGTGAAGTGCTTTTTATGAATTCGTTGGCAGCACAAGAACCCGTTTGAGCGCCTGATGCAGAAGATTCATCTGAATCAGCTATAGATATTACTTCTTCTTCATTTCCGTCATTGTCAGATTCCTGGAAAAATTTAAACAAGTAAAGATCAATTTAAACAAGTAAACATAATCGTTTATGATCTGAAAAATACATGAAAAGTAAAATAATGTTTTTAAATAGACTATACGACAAATATTTTTTCTAGAAATAAGATAACGTACTCAGAAATTTACACTTACTTCACTATTTTCGGAGCTTTCCTCGGGCGAATCTACTTCAGACTCTTCTTCTTCACCGTCATTTTCCGAATCACTATCATCTTCAACTTGACAGTCATTTGACATATCATCTTCCATTTCATTAATTTCTCGTTCTATTTCAACAATCTTCTCTTTTTCTTTTTGGATAACCCTAGCAGTTTCATGACTATCCATTTTACGATCCCATTCCTTCATTTCTACGTCACTATCATCAGTCATTAAGCTTGACATGTTTTTATTTGTCGTTTCTGCGTCTTTTGTTTCTTTAGCAGAGGATTCATCAGATGTTATGGCAACGCTGCTATCTTCGCTTCTTAATACGGACTTACCGAATTCAGTTTCGTTTACCGATTTAAAAGCTGAGAAAGTCTTTGTAACTCCATCATCTTTTTCAGATCTGCTTTCTTCCACGCTAGACTCTGCTATAGAACTCTGGAAACTTTTGAGTACGGATTTTCCAAAACCGGATTCATTTATCGATTTGAAAGTTGGTAGCGGCTTATAATCGATATTTGATGCACTCACATTTGATGTTTCTATTTTCTCTTCTACACAAATACTAGATGTTTCTACAATACTGCTTTGATAACTATGTAGGATTGATTTCTCTGCATAAGTTTCGGTGATAGTAGTAAATGCTGGTAGGGTTTTTAAGCCGGTAATGCTTTCGTCATCAGTTTTGGTATTTTTTTCGGTTGAAACAGAGAATACGCTTTCTGAAGAACTTTGGAGGACCGACTTATTGGTTATCGGTGAGAAAGTCATATCCATAAGTTTCGGTGCATCCTTCGAATATTTCATCGGAGTACATTCTATTACGCTCTTAGTTCTTTCTTCTGTTAAATCAATTTCTTCAATTTCAGTTTCGGCTTTCTCCGTGTTCTCAATATTTTGTTTTGTTTTGGCAAAAGTATTGGCTTCTAAAACCATTCGAGAAAGCGATTTTTTACTTCTTGTAGGTTCTTTTTTGGGAGACATCAATTTTTCTGGAGTTTTAGAACGACTTCTGAAATAAAGTAGTAAAAAATATCTAAAATTTTTATTCTTCTTAATAATATAAAAAATATTTTCTCTATGCAATGATAATGGTTGACGTAGACGAGAAACTAAAAATGTAAGTAAAACATACTTACGCCCTAACTCAGAGTAACTAACGGTTACTTTAATCGCTCCTTAGTACAGAATTTGCATGGTGATTCTTTACTAAGGAGCGATTAAAGTAACCGTTAGTGACTCTGAGATGGGGCGTTACTCTTACGTCTTACCTTAAACTACGAGGACTAGGTGCAGTTTGCTCTTGAAGTACTTCAATTTCTGGCGTGCGAGATCGACTCCTGAGAACGAATATAATAGGGATGTTTACACTAATTATAAATTACTATAATTTTTTGTCTAAAATACTAGTGGTAACATTTAAAGGCCTAAAATATGATTCTTTTATCGAAATCAAATTAAATATCATGAATTTAAAATGTTAAAAATTGTACTCACTGTCACGTGACCTCAAACGCTATTTTGAGCTTATGTCGTCATTGAAAGTATTTTATATGCAAATTCAACTAACTTCAGCAGATAGATAGTATTGAATAACGGATTGTGACGTCACGTGACGTTTTTGGTGGGAAATTTGATAAAGATTTTTATGTATCAATTTTTGTTTTTAAATTGAAGATAATTATTTTTATAATATTTTTTTCGTGAATGTCCTATCTATAAAATTAAATTGAATCCTAAAATTAGTCAACATCCCTATTTAACACAAATTGCAAATCGTTCATAGCATTACAAGCTTTTCAAAACCAGTTTAATATTAATAACTATGGTCAAAGTCAGCACTTTTTGCTTGAAAGGGCGGTATGCAATGTGGGATATTAGTTAAAATAGGGATGCATCAAGTGATCAGACTTGAATTAAACAGTGATAAATTTTACCACTTTTAAATGAAACCTTAACGTCCATTTTGAGGCTACTAAAACCTTAATAAGTGACGAATAGAAATATACCCTGATTCTATAAAGATAAGGTGTCTTTTTGTGTAGTATAGTTATTATCAGTATCAATTACCTCAAGCTACGTCGCGTGGGTGATGAGACCGGTGATTCAGCGTTGGAGGAAGTCGCCGGCGACTCTTTGATCACCTCCAGTTTGGATACTTCCGAGTCTCCATCTATTCTCTCGGGGGTTTTGGATCTCTGCCTGTTTAGGGATTTGGTTTGGTTAAAGGTAAGTATTGTCTCAATGTTTGCTTCATAAAGGGCTTAGTTTTTTTTAATTGAGAGACCAATTCGTTACTCGTTGCTACTTAAACCAGAAAACAACGTACGCGTTTTTTGATAATACAGCAACGCCAACGATATACATACAACATAACAGACATCGGTAGAAGTACTTAAGAGAATGAATCAAACCGAATTCCCTTCTCGCGAAATCGCGAAAATGAAAATCTGCAGTCAAACATAAATTCTTACTCTACCCAAATGTATGGGACGGTAGAATTTTTTATTTTATTTCGATGTTGGTCCCATACAGAGATTTGTTTAGTTTGATGGTCAGTCGAACCCCCCTATTACTACACATTGAAATGAAATAAAATTACATTTTATTCAAAATTGGTTTGGTTTACAAACACTTTCTGGATGTCTTGCTACGCTATATCTGTTACACCCAGCTTACCTCAAGGTACGCCTCGACGTTGGCGCTGGTACTTCAATCTGAGTCGTTTTAGTGGGAGACTCTGTAATGGGTTCCAGGCGACTCTCTGCTATGGAAGTTTCCATTCTCTCTGGAGTACGGGAACGGCTTCTGGTGACAACAGAGTTGTATGCTGTTGTTGACTGATTTTATTATTTACTAGGAAATCGCCCTCGCTTTGCTTCGGGAAAAATAGTAAAAAAAAAATATATAATAAAGCCTATGTCATCCGGGGATAGCGTAGCTTCCCAAAAGTGAAGGAATCTTTCAAACCAGTTCAGTAGTTTCGGGAGCCTATTCAATGCAAACAAACAATCAAATCTTTCCTCTTTTTAATATTAGTGTAGTATATGGCCATATAGAAGGAAGAAGGAAATGTATTTGCAATATGTCAACCAGATTGTCATTCTATTATTAAAGCTGAAAAGTTAAATACGCTTTCTAATTATATCCCGAAATAAACCCTAAACCCGGAATATTACAGTGGCGACGAGATAAAAATAAAAGAAAAACTCACGTACGTATTCATATTGATCAATAATAATGTCGATCGGAAAATTGAATGAGTTTAATGTGTTGACGGGAACATGGTCATCATACATCGACCGCCTTAACATGTATTTTAAGGTAAATAATGTGGAGGAAGTAATGAAATTACCCACTTTAATTGCCACCATGGGGGACGAGGCATATGAACTTTTAGGAAACTTGGCCAGTCCCACTAAACCGGCGGACCTAACTTTTAAAAAGGCAGATGAGCTAATGAGCCAACATTTACAACCGGTTCCGTCTGCCTTGGCAGAGCGATACCGGTTTAGACAGAGCCGGCAAAAGATGGGCGAAAGCATTTCTACGTACGTAGCGGAATTAAAACGGCTGTCAAAATTTTGTAAGTTTGGGGCAAATTTAAATGAGGATATGAGAGATCAATTTATTTGTGGGCTTTATAGCGATATTATACGGCAGCGCTTGTTTGCTGAAAACGATTCGGTTACATTCTGCGAAGTCGTCAAGCTTGCAACGACGTTAGAAGCTGCGGAGCGGGACGCGGCTGTGATGGAACCGGCGAAGGTATCAGCAAATATAGTCGGGGCAAATGAATTACACGCTATTTTACCATCGTGTAATAATGTGCAGCATGGATTGCCCAACGGCGATAATAGAATCAGGTGCTATGCTTGCGGAGCGGGAAACCATGATTTTGCAAACTGCAGATTTCGCAAATACGTGTGCAGCAAGTGTAAGAAAACAGGCCATTTGCGGCGAGTATGCAAGGAGGCGGGTGTTTCTACAGCCTCGGTTGGGGCGACGCGGGCGGGCGCCCGGCGTGGAGGAGCTGCGGCGGCAGCGGCACAGCGCGAGCGGCGCGGAGGTCTTAAATTTGGTAGTGCCGATTGCAATGCAAGTGAGGAGTTCGGCGGGGATATCGAGGAGGACCTTCACCAGTTATGTCTAAATAACTACCGAGCGGTGAGTTTGCCGATAAACATAGACAACGTCACCGTTAAAATGGAAATTGATACGGGTACGGCAATTTCTTGTGTAAGCAAAGCTACATACGACCAATATTTTAAACATTTAGACATAATAAAGGATAACACGGTTCTAAATTTTTATGATGGCTCAAAGATTAAACCACTCGGAATTATTATACCGACCGTTTCGTATGGCAATTGCCAAAAGCAATTAGAATTATTTATCATTGAGGGGGGCACAACTTCCTTGCTAGGAAGGCAGTGGTTAGCGGAACTAGCGATAGATATTCCAAAAGTTTGTTGTAATTTTGTAGATAAGGCAGTTAGCTTAGATGATGAAATTTTTAATTTGTTAACCAGATATAAGGTGCTGTTTGAGGGCGGACTGGGTCGGTACACGGGAGGACGCGCGACACTCCGGGTGAGAGAGGGTGCGACGCCGGTGTTTCACCGCGCGCGGCCGCTACCGTACGCGCTGCGCGACCGTGTTGACGCGGAGCTGGACGCCATGCTGCGGGACGGCGTCATCGAACCCGTCGATTGCTCCGACTGGGCCTCTCCACTGGTACCGATTAACAAGCCGGATGGCTCGCTAAGAATCTGTGCTGATTATAAAGCAACTTTGAACCCGTATTTGTTGGTCGATCGTTACCCTCTTCCTAAAATAGAAGAGATTTTAGTTAATTTAAACGGGAGTAGGTATTTTAGTAAACTAGACTTGTCGCAAGCTTATAATCAGATTGAACTCGACGATACCAAACGTTACACAGTAATAAATATGACATAGAGGGCTTGAAACCGTTTTTTAATAGGAAGTCGGAATTATATGAAGAGTTGGGTTGTGTCATGTGGGGCCACAGGGTGGTTGTACCGGGAGGATGTCAAAATAAGGTTTTGACGATCCTGCACGAGCCTCACATGGGCATAACGAAAACAAAAGCTTTAGCTCGGAGTTACGTCTGGTGGCCTGGCATCGACGAAGCAGTTGAAGCGCAGTGCCGAGCGTGTGCTGTGTGCGCAGCGGTGGCCGACATGCCGCCGCGTCACACACCACGCAGCTGGCCATATCCGGTTAAGCCTTTCACTAGAATTCACGTGGACTTTCTGGGCCCAATTAATGGCAGGACATTCTTGATAGTAGTCGATGCAATGTCCAAATGGTTAGAGGTTTTTCAGGTTCCTAGTACGGCTGCAGGTCCCACGATAGAAAGATTAGGTGAATTATGGGCTAGGTGGGGAATACCTAAGCAGGTTGTTAGCGATAATGGACCGCCATTCTCAAGTAGGGAATTTCAAACCTTTTTATCGGCTGACGGGGTGGAACATATTTTTACGGCTCCATACCATCCTGCTTCTAACGGGGCAGCAGAAAATGCAGTAAAAATTATCAAAAACGTTATTAGGAAGGCAACTATTGAAAAGTCGAATATTCATAGTGCAATTAATAAGTTTTTGCTATATTATAGGAATACCGAACATTGTTCAACCGGAGAAAGTCCAGCTATGTTATTAATGGGTAGACGAATGCGTACACATTTGGATATCTTAAAACCAGACATAATGTCTGTACGGGCTAACACCGTACATTGTTTAATATTATTGTATAGTCAGCATTTTTAGTACCGCGCGGGGGAAATTACAGCAATTAACTTAGTACATAAGCAATCGTCGCCCGCGTCGCGTGTACTCTAGCTAGCAAATTATATATAGGAATTAATTACAGCAATAAAGTGGTCTAAATAAACTATCCGCCTTTAACTAGCAAATCCTACATGGTCCTTCGAGTCTCCGTACAGACGGGACCAAATTTCGTGTGTGCGGAGTGAACTAGCAATTTTGGATCACAGTGCCAAGCATCGGATTACATTGGATTGCGCAAAGGCAAGCAGCGTCGGAATCCAAGTAAGATCTTTCCAATTACTCTATATCTTTTGAATACGCATATTAATCAAGCAACCAAATAACCAGCAATTCCTGGCAATGGAATCTTTATTAGAAAAGCAAGAAGATTTGATTGATGCTATACGTAAATTAGGCATTAATTTTATGAAAGATGGAGCGGAGAGAAAAACGAACGTTGATTACTTTAATCGTAGGTTGGAAACCTTAGAGACTTACTGGAGTCAGTTCGAGAGCAACCATCTACAATTATCAAGGTACGATATCCGTGAGGAATCTTATCATATTACCGGAGATTATACAAGCACGATGTCATCGTATAGGTCGTTGAAAGAGACGATTATGAAGCAGCGAGCAGAGCTATTGTCTCGGGTGGCTAAAGACCCAGCTGAGCAGGTAACCTTGCAGCCTGGGACACAGAAGGAGCAAAGTCGTGATCACCCAGTAGCCGCTAGCCAGCCTCGGTTAGATGTCCAAGAGTCAGCGGGAGGCTCAGCACAGCATCAGCAACAGGTATCTAGGGGAGTATCTAGTAGAGGTGATGATATGTTACGTAAGCAGTATGTAAACTTCAGGGCTTTCTCTAGGACGGTAGCTAACATTGAGGTAGACAATATTAACGAAAAATGGGAGTTTGAGGATACTTTGAGAAATTTAGAATCACGTTGGTCTGCGATAGACAGCCTCCATTGGGAAATTGAAGCCGAGATGGATGGGGAGGAGTCTACTTATCAGGGAGTATTTAACATGCATGAGGAAACTTACTTTAACCTAAAGAAAAACATTAATCGTAAAATGTGGGCAGTATCTCATAGAGAAAAATCTACACCAGTCATGGACATACCTACGTTCACAGGTAGTTACAATCAATGGACCTCTTTTAAAGATTTATTCTTTGAAGCGGTACACAACAATCCATCTTTATCGAATGCACAAAAGATGCAGTTTCTAAAAAGCAAGCTGAGAGGTGAGGCGGAGTCATTGATTCGTCATATGCCGGTTAGTTCCGATAACTACTCTGTGTGCTGGGATATCTTAAATAATCGTTACAATAACAAAAAGCAAATATTTACATCGCATATGAATTTATTGTTGAATATACCTAACGCTCAACAACCGTCGGTAATACATATTAAAAAGCTTCATGACTCTATCGTAGAAAACTTAAACGCTGTCAAGAACCTCGGTGTCGATACTAGCACGTGGGATCCTATTTTGGTTTATCTTTTATCACAAAAGTTAGACTCGAACACCTTTGCGGACTACATCGAATCTATAAAAAATCCGAGGGAACTTCCTAACCTTCAAGATTTCATGTCATTCCTGGAATTTAAATTTACAACCCTAGAAGCGTCTCGTAGAAAACAAGAGCAATCTACACATAAAACTAGCATACCTAAACCTAACTACAATAACTTAAAATCAAATAACTTTACATCAAATAATATTGCACAGAAACATTTCGCATCATACAATAATACGAAACCCGCCTGGAAACCGACTGCTAACGGATATGGTTTCAAGTGTCTTCTTTGTAAGCAACCGGATCATTTATTGTATCAATGCAAAAATTTTATTAACATGCCGCATAACTTAAAACTTAAAACGGTGAACCAAATGAATATTTGTAAAAACTGCTTATTTGATCATAACGGAAAGGAATGTATTTCTACTAAAAGGTGTCGCAATTGTAAGTGCAAACATCACACTTTATTGCACGACGCATGCCTACAAGCCACGCCATCGACTTCACTTGAAACGTCCAAACACGTGACTAATACAACCCATGTGACACAAGGGGATGAATCTCAGGTTCTTCTAGCAACAGCCTTAGTATATGTTACAGCAGCAAACGGTTCGAAACATATAATGCGCGCTTTGATAGATCAGGGGTCGCAAGTATCATTGATAACAGAAAACGCAGCTCAGAGGTTAGGAATAAAGCGTAGGGGTTGCAGTGGGGTAGTTTTTGGTATAGGACAGAAGCAAAGCAACAGCAAAGGGATGATAAATATCGAATGTTCGTCTATGTACAGCGAATTTTCATTTAATGCAGACGTACTTATAATGAATAACTTAATCAAAAATCTTCCCTCTCAATCTTTTAATAAGCCATCGTGGTCATATATAAACGGCGTCCAGCTAGCGGATCCAGAATTTAACATCAGTCGTCGCGTTGATTTATTATTTGGGGCGGATATTTATTCTATCATTATGTTAGGTAGTATGATCAAAAGCGAGGATAGTTCATTACCTATTATACAACAAACACATCTGGGATGGATTTTATGCGGGACTATGATGAAAACTTTACACTGTAACGTAGTCTTAAATAACATAGAGGATATTAAGAAATTTTGGGAATTAGAGGATATCGAGGATAGCTCAAATTTATCTAGCGAGGACCAGGAGTGTGTGGAATTTTATAAAGCAACTACGGAACGCCAAAGCGACGGTAGGTACGTAGTCAGATTACCGATGAAAACGAATGAGTTACACACTCTAGGGTTGTCAAAAAACATAGCGATAGCACAATTCCTCAACCTTGAGAAAAAGCTAATACGACAGCCACAGCTAGCGAGCCAATATAGGGACTTCATAGCGGAATACAAGGACTTGGATCATATGACACAGTGTGATGATGAGGCGATGGTCACGCAGGGTTGCTATCTACCACATCACTGTGTACAGCAAGCTGGGGAAAATAATATCAATAAATTCCGAGTCGTATTCAACGCGTTCGCTAAGACATCTACGGGGGTAAGCCTTAATGACGTCATGCTTCGCGGACCGAATCTACAAAACGATCTTCAGTCTTTGATCATAAAATGGCGACAGTATCAGTACGTAGTAACAGCTGATATTGAGAAAATGTATCGCCAAATTATAGTAAATCAAGCGGATCAGGTTTTCCAAAAAATAATTTGGCGGGATTCAATTAACGAGCAACTTAAATCGTATCAGTTGAGGACTGTAACGTACGGGTTAAAAGCCGCACCATTTCTAGCAATGATGACGTTGAAACAGCTAGCTGAAGACGAGCGAGAAAAATATCCAGAAGCGTGTAAGGTTCTAAAAGAAGACTTTTTTATGGATGATCTCTTAACAGGGGCTCACTCAATAGAGGAAGGTCAACAATTGATAACTAATCTTAACAAATTAGTAAAATCGGGTGGATGTACCTTGCGGAAATGGGCTTCAAATTGTACCGGATTACTTGAAAGCTTAAAAGAAGATAGTAGGCGTAGCAATAACCAGTTTATATTTAAATCAGATGATACAAAAACCTTGGGCCTGACCTGGAACGTAAGGGAGGATTCATTTACTTTTAAACACCAACTAAGCAATGATCTAACGTCGAAGCCGACAAAACGAATTTTATTAAGCGAAATTTCAAAACTATTTGATCCTCTGGGGTGGCTAGCTCCGGTTGTCATGAATTTAAAATTATTATTTCAAGAAGTTTGGAAAGCCGGGCTAGAGTGGAACGACCCGGTACCGGACGGTATTTTTTCAAATTGGTTAAAGCTAAGACGGGATATAGACAACATCGAGCACTGTAAGATACCTAGATGGATTGGAAGCTGTAATAGTGACACCATTCAGTTGCATGGGTTCTGTGACTCATCATTAAGGGCCTATGCATGCGTGATTTACGCGCGGATTCAAAACAACGATAAAACATCGATTGTATTAGTAGCCGCTAAAACTAAACTCGTACCGCTAACAAAAGAGATCACATTACCGAGGTTAGAACTTAGCGGAGCTCAGTTACTGTCCAAACTAATGACCAAAATTTTACAAACTTTATCAAGCTATAAAATCGAAGTCTTCGGGTGGTGTGACTCTAAAGTAGTCCTAGGTTGGTTACAGGGCGATCCAGGAAGGTGGAAGCCTTTCATAAGTAATCGAGATCAAGGCACAGAGCCTGATCCACGTAAATCAGTGTTTTAGTGACTGAAATTTATGAGTTTTTAGCGTATCATTTTATATTGTCTTTGTTTAGTTATATTTTTGTCATATATTCATTGTAATGGATTACTAGCTTAATCTTAACTTTTCAATTTATCTTCATCTTAATTTAGATATTTTATCTCCCCCGGGAGCATGTACGGGCTAACACCGTACATTGTTTAATATTATTGTATAGTCAGCATTTTTAGTACCGCGCGGGGGAAATTACAGCAATTAACTTAGTACATAAGCAATCGTCGCCCGCGTCGCGTGTACTCTAGCTAGCAAATTATATATAGGAATTAATTACAGCAATAAAGTGGTTTAACTAAAGTATCCGCCTTTAACTAGCAATTCCTACAATGTCTAAAGTAGTAAAAAGCCAACGGCGTCAGGTTGACGCTGCGGGAGGATCAAATAGAGATTTCCAAATAGGGGAAAACGTTTGGTATCGACAGTATTCTAAAGCTGAGAAATGGCTTCCTGGGAAGGTAGTAGAGTCTTTGGGGACGACCGATTATAAAATATCGGATCCGAACGGTAACCAAATTCATCGACACGTCGACCAACTTAAACGCAGGATCAAAAGTCTTATTGTGTGTCCAGCTGACACTAAAAACCAGTCGGAGCCGTCTGCGGGAACGTCGACGGCGTGCGAGCCGGATGGGTCACCAGCCAGGGGTTTGGCAGGAGGAGACATAGATGGCGAGCAATTCTCTACTCCTTCAAATGATCAGACTCAGACGGAATCCTCGCATCCACAGGCTGTCACCCCTGTACCGACTCAATCGCGTCCAATACGAAGATGTCGCGTATTTAAACCTCCACGTTATAAAGATTAATTTTATTGTATATAATACGAAACGAGTGGGAACAGTGGAATGATTTATTTTAGCAGCTTAGTTTTGTTTATAATTGATTTATTTTAGTAGCTTAGTTTTGTTTATAATTTTGTAGAAATTTAGTGTGAGGGATTGTAGTATATGGCCATATAGAAGGAAGAAGGAAATGTATTTGCAATATGTCAACCAGATTGTCATTCTATTATTAAAGCTGAAAAGTTAAATACGCTTTCTAATTATATCCCGAAATAAACCCTAAACCCGGAATATTACAATTAGTATAGATTATGTTGACGGTATAGTCAAGTACAGAAAATAATATACGTATAGAAAATAAATAAAGTACATACGAAATATCACTAAAGAATTATTATACTACTAGCTCACCCTGCAAACTTCGTACCGTTTAAAAACTTCCTCCTCTTCTTCTCGTCCATTCATTCATTTATTCATTCAGTCAGTCATTACATCAAAACTATAACCACACTCTTTCGTTAAAATACATTTTATGGAAGAAAAACAATGACCTAGTATGAAAATGAGACGGTGATTAATTCTTTTCATCATTTTGAGTAGATTTATTTAAAATAAAATATTTATTTTGAAAGTTGAACTAATGAGAAAAAAAATCCCACTAGTTCCACAATAGGACTCGAGAAGAACTAATGAGAACAAAGCGTAGTTAGCGCTGGAATCACTACATAGTTGGTAGTTTATAATTAACAAATCCCTATTTCATTAGCTATAAAATCTCCGTTATGAGGAGAGTTGTGCTCTGGAATGGACCACTAATATGATTATACTAATTCAAAGGATTTTTTTAAAGATTGATGGGGTACATAACAATTGGTCTATAATCCTATCTCTACATTACCTCATCGGGCGTGGCACGCTAAGCAGAGTCGCGGTTGGGTGCGGTTCCGAGTTCGATTCCTGTTTGGGTAACTCCGGGATCGGAGCCAACGGTGACAGACGTGGGCTTAGTTCAGGGGTACGAGACCTGCTCCTAAAACACCGATACACAATACATACACACATACATATAAAAATACCCTCAAAATAAGTATTAAAATATCAGTTAGTAGTCAAAGGAATTTACATTACGATTTTTTGCACAAAACCGTCAAGATTAATGATAAAAATTAAAAAAAAACCGAGCATATGCAGGTTCTGTCCCTCTTTCTAATCATATTAATAACTTAAAAAATATCGACTTCTAATACTACTCGTCAGATCTCGCTCAAATATAAGTTAGGACCACTTGACAAGCACCAGCTTTCGATGAAAAAAGAATCAACAAAATCGGTTCACCCAGTCGAAAGTTCTGAGGTAACACACAAAAAAAATACAGTCGAATTGAATACCTCCTCCTTTTTTGAAGTCTGTTAAAAATCAATACTATCCTACTAATATTGTAAATGTGAAGTTAGTTACTCTTTCACGCAAAATCATTTCATTAATTTAGAGGTAGACCATGGTCTGGAACAAGATAAAGAGTAATTATTATCTAGGAAAATGAGGATGAGGAATGAGGAAATATGTACCTTGTAACCCTTCCTTGAATTGGTGAGTCCATTCGCTCGGGTGTCACAGATAGACTCCTGAAAACAAATTAAGTTTTATAGAAACATAGATGCAAAAAAAATATAATTATTCCATTTTAATTTAAAAAAAAGGCATTCCGGGAGTGCCGACAGAAGTGAAAACTTGGACAATTATGTGTGTATTTTTTGAATCGACAAGAAATATTTTATTATTGTAAGAAGTACTTTAAAGTGAAGTATTTTTTTATTCATTACATTTTTAGTGAATACACACTGTCGAATGAGCTGCCTGGAATGTTTAGAAATACCTCGCCACTCATGATGTCCTAGTACTCCTAGTAAAATTTATTAAAAAACAAAAAAGAGTGTGTACTTATGTACACAAACGGTTCGGGAAACTGCGTCATATCTTGTCGTCCAAAACACTACCTCAGTGCCTGAAGTCGAAGGTGTTCGAGCAGTGTGTGTTGCCAGTGATGACATACGGATCCGAGACGTGGTGCTTTACTATTGGCTTAATCCACAAGCTCAGAGTAGCGCAGCGGGCTATGGAGAGGGCTATGCTCGGTATTTCTCTACGTGATCGAATCAGAAATGAGGAGATCCGTAGACGAACAAGGGTAACCGACATAGCTCAAAGAATTAGCCGGCTGAAGTGGCAATGGGCTGGCCACATAGTGCGAAGGACCGATAACCGTTGGGGAAGAAAGGTCCTTGAATGGCGCCCACGTCTCGGAAAAAGGAGCATAGGACGCCCCCCGACCAGGTGGACTGACGACCTGAAGAAGACAGCGGGTATCCGCTGGATTCAGAAGGCTCAGGACCGGTCAGAGTGGCGCAAATTAGGGGAGGCCTATGTCCAGCAGTGGACCTCCAAAGGCTGATGGATGGATGGATGGATGGTACTTATGTACACGCGTTAGAAGTTATACTTCTTTGGCGTATGGAAAAAAAATAACTAAAATGCAGAAGTGATTAACGATAAATATTAAAATTAATCAAAAAGATTTTATTTAAATAAATTAACCTCAAATCTATAAATGCACTCAAAACAGTTTATTCAAATCAGTTTTATCACTAATATTCAATATATATAGATATACTAATAAATAATAAATTATTAGTAAATACTATCACCGTCGTATATAAAATTGATTTAATAAAAACACCAAAATTATATTTATTTATTCACACTGTTTAATTGTACTGTTACGAAACACGTGTTCTAAATATAAAAATACTAGAATATACAACTTGAACATAGTTATCGATTTTCATGCCACCTAGAACTAACTTCACGATGTAGAATTTAGGTGTCGGTGTGCGCGCACATCGCAAAAATTCACTCTCATCATTTTTCTCCATCGCGCCAAAAGAAGTATAACTTCAAAAAGTCACTGAGCCGCGTAGTCAATACTTTCAGTCGAACCTCCTGGTCGCTCATGATGCCCCAGTACTCCATTAAAATTTTTGTGAAGTTAAAATTAAATTGAAAGAAACATCGTTCCAAAAATGCGACTGTGTTCAGTGAATACGTTCAGTCAAATCTCCTCGTAATATATGATGTCTTGGTACTCCTATTTTAAATTCATTAAAGAATTAAAATATACAGTAAAGTGGTCGAGGTGTCGGTTAATGGTGTCGCGAGTTGAATGGTTTTTCCCATCTCAAAAATGCCCAACGCACCAAAGAAGTTTTCACTTAAAAAAATTTAATATTAAACTCAGTGAAACTCTTTGAAGGAACTCACCTATTAGCCACGTTAGCAATTTCCAGTTTCCTAATACCCCGCCTCCCTTGTGGTGCTTTAGGCGCCGGCAAGTTGTAATCCATCGATCGATCCATATCGCCGTCTCTCTCTGTCTCGTGCGCACGCGCATCTTCCTTCTCTGTCACCGGTGTTCTCTCTCTAGCGGAGCGTCTTTCGCCCGTGTACTTGGGGTTGATGAGAGTGATCGGTATGTCTGCGATGCTCTCTATAGATGTGTTCGGGTCGTCGGATAAACTACTATTGGCGGATATTGATAGGGAACGCCTGTTAAGAAAATATTTTGATACTAGTTCATTGAAATCAACATTGTATGCAGGAATATTATCATATATAGGTAAGAGTTTAATTCTAATTATTTTGTGAAATTGTCATTATTCTTTCTTTTTAGTGTTCCGTAGTCAAAACGGAACCCTTACAGTTTACTTGCAGCGTAGTGCCGGGATCGTATATTTGTCTTCTTTTCTGTATTTTCTTAATTTTTAACAACACCATTACCAATATCTGCTTGCTAAAAGACGGCGTAATGATCAAAATCCAAAATAATTTTATGATGCTTTAGTTAGTCTGAATATATTTTAACATACCTAGCTTTAACCGTGTCCTTGTAGGACTTTCTAGGTTTCACCTCTTCAACGGCTAACTTCTTTGGTGGGGATACTGCCGGTGGCACATCAACATCCTGAAATCAAAGAAAATTAACTAGATTATAAGAAGGAATAAGGATAAAAACGACTGTAATTATATAGTAACTATTATAATAATCTTTAAGCAACGCATCAGTGATGTCTTTGGTGTCACTGATGTTCATGGGCGACGATAGCCACTTACCATCAAGTGGATTGTCAGCTCGAATGCGGACTATTTCCATAAAAAAAAAAAATAAGCCAGTTATCAGTCTTTCACACTATTAAGCCAGTCCATTGCCATTTCAACGAGCTTACTCTCATTTATTTCATAATTACTGAAGTACTACATTACCTCCTCCTTATCGTCATTATCGCTGTCCCTCTCCAATTTGTAGAGATGCGCCGTCCCTTCCACGGGGTGCGCGGGCGAGGGCGTCGAACTTCCCTCTGACGCCGTCGGTATTGTGAACCGCAGGTGCCTGTCGATCGATCATCTTGTAGTTAACGACAGGGTGTGTGATAATAAAGGAAATGGATGAATAGCAAAAATAATTAATAATCAGATTAATTGGAGTCGAATGAATAAACCGGCTTTATAATAAAAAAAATGTATAGTGTTCTTTCTCTTTTCTTCTCTCTTTCTTGGCCGGCAATGCATCAGTGATGCCTTTGATGTTGCTGATGTCCATGAGCGACGATAGCCGCTTGCCATCAGGTGGATCGTCAGCTCGTTTGCCGGCTATTTCCATGTGTCAGCACGCAATAAATATACAGAGGATGATAAGTCCATACACGCGCATTCGAACAATCCAATACTGGTCTTATCCGATCCCATTATTCGTGTCCGTGTACGGTGTCTATGTGTGCGTTACCTGAGTTACAAGTTACGACGACCCTGTTGCTTGCCTAGTTGATAGCGACCCTGCTTGCAAACCGAAGGGTCTAGGGTTAGATTGCTGGCCGGGAATTATGTGACAGTTAAATATTTGACTTTGACCCGAGTACAAATATTTAAGTAAAGTGATGTGTTAGTTGGTTGGTTGGTGATGTTTACTTGGTGTCATCCAAGCATCGTCCAAGTCACCAGCGACACAGGGAAACCTACTGCGGAGTGTATGAGTGTGTAAGCGTTTATTTATTATATTTATATATCTGTGTGTATCTATATCGTGTTGTGTTAGTGCAGTGTCTCACTTGGAGTCGCTGTAGTGCGTGTGGTTGCTGGCGGTCTCCAGTAGTTCGTCGTCGCTGTCGGGCAGGTAGCGCGACTCCACCGGCGACTCGCGCTCCATGCCTGATAGGCGACGCGTCTGAAAACGATACCACAGAATACATACAGAATACACAATATAGTAGTATAATATAGTGTAATAGTATTATATACTCATATTAAATTTACAGGTAGTTGCCATATATAGATAGATATAATATGATCATTGTTATTTTATTTTGTAAGCATTAATTACATATAATGAGGACCACGAGAACTGTAATGTAAACTGCCGACAAACTGGCTTACAGTTTGGCAGAACTTAATTCTGTTTTTTTTGTAAGTCTTCATCTATACTAATATTATAAAGAGGAAAGATTTGATTGTTTGCATTGAATAGGCTCCGAAACTACCGAACCGATTTGAAAAATTCTTTCACTGCTGGGAAGCTTCACTATCCCCGGGTGACATAGGCTATATTATATATCCATATATTTTTTACTATTTTTCCCGAAGCGAAGCGAGGGCGATTTCCTAGTTGTTACTTTGACAATTATGGGTTGTTGCTTTGCTTTTATATTGGTACAGAAGAGTCACCCCGCAAAGTTATTTAAATAAATAGCGACTCTTGCTCCGACACAATAAAGTGTAATTCAGGACGCATAGCGCTAATCGTCAACAGTTATATTCATCTAGACTTTGCCTCTCTTTTAAATCATAATTCTTATCCTCTCTGACAAAGTTAGGGTTGTCTTTTTTTTGTGATGACATTTGTGTTATAGATTACGAATGTATGACACAGCGTGGCAGCCCTTCTGAAATTGGCCCGACACGCGAATACTTGTAACATCTTACCAAAAGTGCGGAGTGCGCCAGGCCTGGCGATACATACAGTTACGATACAACGACAGACAATATTTGCTATTTACTTAGGGCACGCCAAGTGCCAACTAGGTACATAAGTTATTATACATTATTCAAAATTATAGAACACAGCATTTTTTATATATTTAAACGCATGCACAGCATTTAGTTAACTAAATGCCAAAATCAGTCATCCCTAGGATAATTTCTGAATACAGACAGAGACCAAAAATAAACAAAATGTAATGTTGTTTGTATAATAAGAACATGTAGTGATTTTTACTTAGTCGGTTATTAAACTAACACGGAAAGTGATACACATAAGTGATAAAGTGATAGAGTGAGGCATTTACTAATTTAAGCATTTAATTAGTGTGTGAGAACCAAGCATGCACGCATAAACTGTTACTGGGGTTAGAGCACGATTCTTACGTAGTTGTTATTCCTTACCGTTATCCTTGCGTTCGAATGAAATCAAATCACTCTTTATTGTAGTGGTTCATTACAACTAACCTTCAATATACTCTGTGGAGTGTCAGCGCCACTCCTGCAATAGGGCTTATAGCTCGGAGTGTGCACCTCGGGCATGTCGAGCAACACGGCCATCCTGTCGGAGAGCGCGTCGCCGGCGCGCGTGCTAGCGATATTGGACTTTCGCGCCGACCCGGTAAGGTCAAGTTTCGCTCGCTTTGGCGGCGTTGATTCGGCGTTTTGCTCTGGGAATAGGCTGTGAACATGGAAGTAATGGGTTACAATTTCATAACATTAGGTAATTTTTGGTTGAAATTTCGTTACATCACATTAATTTATGTTAGGAACATGTCCGACCAAAAAATATTCTTTGTGTTGAAAAGTACAACACTATTTGAACTAGACCGCTTCGTTATCGAACAATAATACCTCATTAGCTGCATTTTAATCTAAAAGACATCAATATAAGTACAGCACGGCCGACGTATCTTAACGCGTCTGAATATAAGGTTTGCGAACTTTAGCGCATGTAAGACAGTGATAGCAACACGAACAAACTAACGTGTGACTGAGACATAATACGTCGCGTACCGAGCATTGCCGAATTATGTTACTGCGCAGCCTTCTGCGCGAAGTTCAGACGCGCCAAGATACGTCGGCCGTACTATACTTATCTTATAAATCAGTATCAGTTAGTAATATAATAATATTTTTTTAATAACATATCCTGACATTCCGATACCTTTTCGTCCTGAACAATTTGGGGGTACATATAAAAGGCGTTTCTTCAACCTCAAGCGCGCGTTTAATGCCTCGCCGCATCTGTGGCTTGTTGACCCATGTTTCGCTTGCGTTCTCTATTGTGTCCTGAAATACACAAACAGTTCATACAATACAATTCTTACACATACATACATGTTACCGTAGTTTGTAATTCAAAAATAAAGCAGATACAAAATGAAATAAGTTTAAGAATAAATTATAAATTGAATGCTAAAACTAATTCCTGTGTACTATTAATTCTTTTTTGAACTAATATAAAATAAGTTGAATCCTAAAAAAATTTTTTTTTTTAAACGCTTTTATTTCAATAATGTTTAGTTTATAAAATTAGCTACAAGTTGTGAAAATTTCAAGTCTCTACGTAAAATAGAACATAGAGAATTATGCGTCTAAAGTCTGAAAATCGTTTTTTTTAATTTAACAACAAATAAACAATGAAAATTAGTTTAAAATATGATTTTCGTGTATTGTCATCGGAAATACACATGTCTGCCAAATTTCATCAATTTTCATTAAAGGGAAGTCATTCAAATTAACGTTACAAGATTTGATCCTCCGAAGTGAAGCTAAATAAAAGCGTTTAATAATATTTCAATAAATTGTCTCATCTATAAAAACGGACCATATAATATAGTGTGTGGCTTTAGTTCTAATTCATTGCGTTATATATAATATAAAATACGTGTATCCAGATTTATAATTAGCGAATTTTAAGATGTAAACAAATGTTTCAAACAGACAAATTCATGTATTCTTAATGAATTTAAATAAAGAATGGTCAAACGACCACAAGAAGAAGACTCGTTAGTTCGTTACAATATCTACTAAAGTATATGGAAGTAATATTTACCTGAATGAACGACGATTTGTACGTGAAAGTGTTTTTCGGCGACTTCGCTTGGACGTACACTGACATGGGTTTCGCGGCGATAACTGGAACAATGAAATTAACATAATAATTTAAACTACTTCCCAATAAAAAATAGTTATAAATATAGATATTATATGCAGGCCAAACCTCTCAAATTCAATTCATCATGTGTATTTATCCAATACTTTGAATCCAATCTTTGGAAAGTCATTTTTTACTAACACCACCGTTTCGGATAGGTCCTTAATCATTGAGAACAAACTTGGAAAGAAACTTCTCTACGGACTACAGTCTATAAATTTTTGTCACAGATGCCCATAAAGAACGTGAAGGCTCCTGATTTTTATTCTATTATACATATATTAACAAATTTTGGCAAAATCCTTTGTCCTTAAGTATCTAATTCATGTCAAGTAAATGATTATTCCATTTCGCCCATACAAGGTTAATTCATATTAATAAATGGCAGCTATCATTATGGGCATCTTAGTATAACTGGTATCATTATTTCGAAATTTGACGTTAGTGGTTCTCATTTTGGTCTCTAAGATTTGTGGACAGGGCTTACAATTTTTCAAATTCAAATCCTCTATTCTCTAATTTGTATTGTATACCCCAATTCCAGGTCGGATGGGTGTCGTAAGAGGCGACTAAATCCAGCCAGCTGGTGGTAGGGCCCCTCGAGGGATTGTACTGGTAATATTGATTTTAATTGTTAATTAATACCATTATTACTATAATTATTTCTCCATGGGGTTCGCCTGGAAAGCTACCATCCTTGAGCATGAGTCAGCCGCCAAACGACTCGTCGTGTTCCGGCTGGGAGCTTGAGTCAGTTCTCTTTCTTTTTCTTCTATTTTTCTTGGCCATCAACGCATCAGTGATGCCTTTGGTGTTGCTTCTGTCCATGGGCGACGATAGCCACTTACCATCAGGTGGATCGTCAGCTCGTTTGCCGGCTTTTTCCATCAAAAAACTTGTATTGTATTGTACTCACTATGCGGTTCAAACTCCACCCTGGCGCATCGCGCGACACTGGCGGCTATGGGTGGCAGCGCGGCGCACAGCACCTCCACGAGCGTGTCTCGCGCGCTCTCCCGCTCCGTCGCGTCCGGCAGCGACTCCGCTGACGTCCACATGTCCCTCCGCCCCTGCCCCTTGCACTTCAGCTTGCTGTTGTATTGCTGCGCTTCTAGGTATCTGGGTATGGATGGGTGGATGGATGAAATGTTAATGAGGCTACAAAATGTAGCTAGGCATTTATTTCAACCTTATTGTCATACAATTAAGGTTTTTTTTCTTTTTCTTTGCATTGTTAATATTCTAGTTAAGTCAAAATTTAAGATTTACAATACTCTAACAACAAGCATAAATATAAGAAACATGCATTATCAACATATCATATTTATTTATCATATTTATCATATTTTTGTATGTAAGCTGTTGGTGTGTCAATAAACAAATAAATAAATAAATAAATAAATTTGATTATATTACCTCAAAATTATTTAATGATTTAGAAATCAGTAACTAACCTTATACTAATGTTTAAAGTCAAAGTGATAAACAATACCTAACTTATTATGAAACCTTTTTTTACTATGGCTCATTCCCAGTATTTGCACATATTTTTTTATTTTTTACTTAAAATAAGTTAATGCTAACTTAATAAAAGTCTGTAAGTTAAATAATAAAAAAAAAACAAATAAAAAAACACATTATCTTAGGCTTTTGTAAGGATCAGAAACCAGATGAGCAGTACTCGTACATACCTGGCCTGCTGCAAGTAATACATAATCAAGATGTCGGATGTTTGGGGCTCGTTGCAGTTCTGTAAGTATTTGATGAACACCTCCTCTTCGAATGGCGACAGAGTCACGTTCAACACTTTGCACAGCTGGCCCGTATTCCGACAACCTGAGGGTATTTATTTATTTATTTATAATATTTAACTCTTTATTGTACAGCAATAAAATAATACAACAACAATCTAGAAGTAAACAAGTGAAGCAGACATATTATGAGGTACAAAAGTCTTATTGCTACACAGCGATCTCTTTCAGACAACCTTAAGATGTGGAGAGCTGATTAGAGTAAGATTAAATGAGGTAAGGTGCACAAATAATATGGAGAAAATTACAAATAATATTTAAAATAAGTTTTATTATTTATGTTTATTTTTATTTATTAATCAATGAAGACTTACAAAAAACAAATTAAGGTTTTGCCAAACTGTAATCCAGTTTGTCGACATGTGGAGTTTTTGGACATTACATTAGGGACACAAGTGTTTATGCATGTATCTATATTCCTATTTAACCCCCGCGGCCCCGACGCAAAGGGGTGTTAAAAGTTTGACGCATCTATGTGTCTGTTTGTGGCTTTGTAACTCCTAAACAAATGGACCGATTACTATGCGTTTTATTTTTGTTTGAAAGATGTTTTGTTTTATTTATTTGCTGACATGCTTAGCTATGTTTAGTGTAAATAAAACTAAAATGTCTGTTTACACGTATTAATTTACTTCAAATTTAGTTAAAATTTAGTTATCTACTTAACTACTTAATGCGTGTAAATCGGACTTTGAAATGAAATGAAATAATCTTTTATTCATGTAGGTATCACTGATACTCTTATGCACGTCATTTTTTTATTCCACCAGCTTTTCGGAAAGGTGCTTTGTCATAGAGGAGAAGAAAAGCCGTAAATAAACTCCTCAGCACATCTTTTAAAAGTTATATCTATTACAAAAATAGGTATTCTCTAACCTGTGCAGAACTTTAAAGTAGTAGTTCAAGACGTGCACACAACTCACCTTTAAAGAAGTAGTTCAAGACGTGCACGCGCTCGTCGACTGTAAGACGTGCACACAACTCACCTTTAAAGAAGTAGTTCAAGACGTGCACGCGCTCGTCGACTGTAAGACGTGCACACAACTCACCTTTAAAGAAGTAGTTCAAGACGTGCACGCGCTCGTCGACTGTGGACGCGTTGTGCACGCACATGCGTACCACGTCCAGCGCCTCGAACACGAGCGCGCGCGCCAGGTACAGGCTGCAGCACGCCTGCCAGTCTACCAGCTTGTCGCGCTCGCTCCACCTGCTGGGGTGAAGAGGGTCTTGGTTGGACGCTTTGCCAGGATTTATTTATTTATTTATTTATTGCCATAAATGTGTGATGATTTTACAGGATCTTATAAAATGACATAGTGTATACACGACCCAGGCTGGGCACGGCAGAAAGCACATAATATTCCTTGAAACACATTTTTTTTTACTTAAATAACAGTAATGAATAAACACAATAAAAATAAAATTAAACACTTTAACATTAAAACTTTAGAGATTGGCTTTTCGTTGAATCATTCATTGGCATTAATTAGTTCATAAACATAATATTTATATTTTTAATATTTATTTTAGCTTTAATTTATTTTAGGTTTAATTATACCACAGAATACCTAATACTACCTATTGGTATAGAAGACTAACTCCGCAAAGTTATTTAAGTAAATAGCGACTCTTGCTCCGATGCAATAAAGTGTAATTTAGGTCGCACAGCGCTAATCGTCAACAGACGTTAACATCTAGACGTTGCCTCTCTTTCTAATCATAAATCTTATCCTCTCTGACAACGTCAGGGTTGTCTTTGTGTGATGACATGTATGACAGATTACGATTGTATGACACGGCGTGGCAGCCCTTCTGAAATTGGCGCGACACGTCGAACGCGACGCGTATTTGTAACATCATACCAAAAATGCGGAGTGCGCCAACCTTCATTATACTAAGAGTTAAACCTAAGGTCGGTAGTTGAATGGGTGAACGCTAGTGGCAAAAGTTTCTTGAGCGTTTCCGTGCTTCGGAGGGCAAGTAAAGTCGCCATTCCCAGTTATTATAAGATAACAATAGTTAAGCCATGTCGAAGGCCCTCGGGCGGCATGAAAACTTCCGACATTTAGGTTGGCCACCAACCCTTCCACCAACTATATAAAGCCATCCTCCACCAATCCGCACTGGAGCAGCGTGGTGGAGTATGATCTAGGCCTCCTCAGAAGAGAGACACGTGCTAAGTAATGGGCCGTTAATGTGTTGAAGTTCTAACAGTATTCAATAAAAACGTCGCAATGATAAGTACTTTTTTGTCACTGGTAGCAAAAGGAATTATTGTAAAGTATATAAAAATTACTTCATATGATTATCTGATATGTCTCTGGATATATTTAACGCAATTTATCATTAAAAACGAGAAACTATTTTACTTTATACTCAAAATTATCTAAGAACGCATTAATAATAATAATAATAATAATAAATTTTTATTTCAGGCCATTTAGCCCATAGCCTACTAAACAAAATAAAATAACTTATATTAATAAAAATGTTAGTAACAATTTATCTTATTCTATGTTAGTAATTAACTAAAACTATATTCTAAACTAGCCTATTAATAAAATGTTAGTAAACAATTTCTCTTATTCTATGTTAGTAATTAATTAAAACTATAATCTAACCTAACCTATACCCATCCTCACAAAACGAGCACCAGGTGGGGTTTTCCTGGTGCTGGTGTGCACCCCATTCCAAGTCCTCCAGAGAGGGCTGTCCAGCTTCACAGCCAATGTGCTGAGAAGGGTGTTGGAGCTACTCAATAATCTGCCCATCATGGACGCGGCACGCTTGCGCATGATCGCGTAGAAATCGTCTACACGAGCATCCGCAAACATAGCCGACGCACTGCAGTGTCGAGGCTTCCTCAACATCGCCCTCAGCACATTGTTGTATTGTACACGCAGAGCTCCGTAGGCCCGCTGCGTGTAGTCAGCCCACAGACTGCACGTGTAGAATGATTGGCAATAAGCTTTAAATAACATTAATTTGACTTCTGTCGTACTACGTGCAAATCTGCGAGCCAACATATTGCCCCGGACCGACAGAGCCCGGCGCTCTCGTTCAATGTCGCTGTCGTCATCCAGGCGTTCAGTTACAACATGACCGAGGTACCTGAACTCAGCCACTTGCCTCAGAAGAGTCCCACATAGCCGTACAGGTGGGTTGAAATTAAGTGGCTTGTTATTACCTCTGAAGATAATAAATTCACTCTTCTTCGCATTGTAGCTGAGTCCAGTCTCCTCGGCATATTCTTCACATATTCTTAGTAGTTTTCGAAGCCCACTGACCGAGGGACTCAGCAGAACCATGTCGTCCGCGTAACTAAAGTTATTCATAGGTACTCCATCTATTGAGCAGCCAACACCTGCCCCGCTGAGTCTCTCAATCAGCCGGTTCATATATAGATTAAACAGCCTGGGTGACGTCAGCCCCCCCTGTCTCACTCCACACTCCAGTTGATAGTCATCGCTAAGTGCGTCGCCCCATTTAACTGCATTCGTCTGTCCACTGTACCAGTACTCCAACAAGGAGATCAGCTCCGGTCTTAAGCTGCTTTCACGCCTAAGCTTTTGCCACAAGATTTTGTATGTCACCCGGTCAAAAGCTTTGGACAGATCCAAGAAACACGCATACACATGAGTTTTTCTATCCGTGTAGTACCGCACAGTCTGCTTGAGACACAGTATAGCGCTCTCCGTAGATAGTTCAGGCCTAAAACCAAACTGAGCATCGTGTATTTTAACAGACTTGCTTAACTGTGTATCAAGCATACTGTCCAGCACTTTAGCCAAGATGGTCGCTAAGGATATAGGTCTATAGTTCGATCCATCCGCCGCGTCACCAGTCCTATTCTTAAGAACAGGCACGACCACTGTCCTCATCATTGAATCCGGCAAGTAACAATGACTTATACAAAGGTTGTAGAGCAACTTGAGGACCCGGGAGAGGTGCACACCAGCGTACCTGAGGTGTTCGACGCTAAGACCATCGTGACCTGGTGATTTCCCACGCTTCATATTATTAATCGCCTCTCCAACTTCCTCGATTGTGAAGCGTATCGGGCTACCCCCAGTATCCACAATGTCCCCAGCGCCCCCATCCTCCATCCTACAATTTATATAGCCTGGTTCTACCTTGAATTTCGTCTTAAACATATTTGCAATGTTCTGACACCCGCTCACGCCTTCTACTTCAGCCGGAAGACTCGACTTTGCATTCAGTCTGTTTGTATGTTGCCAGAACTTACCAAATTGCTTAGCCTCATACGATGATGCCAGTATATCCATTTTAATCTGCTCTTCATTATCCTGGCACCACTTAACTTTGCTTTTAAAAACCCTACGTGACTCTTTCATATCATCGTAAGTGGTTCCGCACGTTGGCCTTCCAGCACCTACCCACGACTGAAAACAAAGACGAGCCCAGGCATGAGCCGGCCTCACATGCTTATTCCATCCAACAATGTAAGGTTTTTTGTTATGCCGTACAGAATTATGACTAAACATTGCCGCCTTTCTCAATATACATACAACATTTTCATACAGTTTTCCTATCATTATTTTATGTTCAGACTTATCACAAAATTTATCAGCACAATCTTTCATCTCCACTGGAAAATTTATTTGCCTCAATTCGTTATCACATATTTGTGTATATAGGTTCATCTGTTCACTATCCCTGTGCCCCCATATGACACTATTAGTAGTATTGTGTTGAGTGTACTGGACGTGAGAACGACCTACACAAATTTTACAATCAATTACCATGGGATAGTGATCAGACCACGAGACATCATTTTGAATGTGTATGCTTTCAATATATTTCCTAGCCATATTAGTTACTAGGCAATGGTCTAACCACCGTGAGCAGCCGTGAGCATCACTGGTATACGTATATACATCTGTATTCCGCGCCATCATTTCATAATCCGCACATACCCACAGCTGCTCATCACAAAATTGAAGCAATTCATTAAAAAATAACTCCCCTGGGTGGGCGTTAAAGTCACCTAGCATAAAAACAATACTAATACCGCTCCCCTCGATAACCGCATTAATCTCTGGTTGGGATCTTCGATAGCAAAACACACTCGGCAATATGAACTTGTGGTTTTAATGATGAAGGCGTTGACAGAGATTTTTTTATACATTAAAGCGTATGTATGTTCAATCCTCCGGACGATGGGCGAATGAATGGCTCTGTGACGTAGCTGGTACCGGCAGGTAGCGTATGCTCGGCAGCGGGCTTGTGTGCGTGTGCGCACCTATGTAGGTGTGTGCGCCTACTACGGCGCTAACAGGCTCCCCGGGTTGGAACAGCATGGTCCAAGGAATGGTCTGTTTCTGTTGGAAGGACACACAGACGATTGTAAGCCCTTCGTAGCGTCCCAGTAGAGGTGATTACGTCGGCGACGCGGGCGATACCATCACGACCAGGATGTAGACGTGTGATTCTTCCAAGCAGCCAGCGGTTTGGAGGAAGGCGGTCGTCCTTCACGACTACTAATTCTCCGATGTGAAGCTCGTCACCTTTGCGCTGCCACTTCATCCTTTTCTGAAGCTCTGAAATGTATTCTGCATGATATCTTTTCCAGAAGTGGTTTGCTAATGCTTGAGCTCGTTGGTAGCGCGGTAGCGCACATAATCTTGTTTGGTCATCAGAGGTGGTGGTACGTTGAGGCAACATTGTGATTGTGCGTCCAATAAGGAAATGAGCCGGAGTTAATGGAATGAGGTCATTGGGATCAGAGGATAAAGGTGTAAGGGGACGTGAATTGAGAATACCTTCTATCTGAGAGAGTACAGTGTACATTTCCTCGTAGGTTAAATGGGCTAATGCCAGAACTCGTTTCAAATGATGCTTTATTGATTTTACTGAACCTTCGGCTAAGCCGTTGAAGTGTGGGCTATATGCGGGAGAAAATTTGAAATTTATTGCCTGTTCCGCTGCATAAGTACTGACGTCATTGCACTTTGTTTTAAGAAATTTCGCTAGTTCGTTATAAGCACCGATAAAATTTGTACCGTTGTCGGAGTAGATGTTAGCCGGTTTACCTCTACGCGCTATAAACCGATTTAATGCAGCAATAAAGGCTTCAGTAGTTAAATCGCTTACTAATTCTATGTGTACTGCCCGTACAGTCAGGCAGACGAAGACACAAATGTAAGATTTGATCAATTTACACCCTCTACCCTTTCTGTCAGCTATGAGTATGGGGCCGGCATAGTCTATTGCGGTACTAGAAAAGACAAAGTTACCATGAAGTCTGTCCGCTGGAAGACCAGCCATAATTGGTTGAATAGATTTTCCCTTCAACCTGCAGCATGTGTGACATTCGTGTGTAACCTTACGCGCCAAATTACGGCCGCCTATGACCCAAAATTTATGTCTCACCATGGATAATATTAATTGAGGACCTGCATGCATGTATAATAAATGATAATGTCTAAATATGAGTTTTGATAAATGATGAGATGCATGAAGTAAAATAGGATGTTTAGTGTCATAGTCGTAGTTAGAATTAGAGAGTCTGCCACCAACGCGTATTAGTTGTTCACGAGACATAAATGGGTTTAAATTTAAAATTTGAGTTTTACCAGGCAATTCCTGATTTTGGAGTAAAGTATTGTATTCTCTTGTAAATGTGTTAATTTGTACGATTTTGCATAAAGTATTTATTGCTGAATTTAATTCTGATACGGATAAATGATTAGTATATTTATTTAATGGTTTTCGACAATTATGTATAAAACGTAAAATATAAGCTGTGACTCGTTGCAATTTACTAAAATTCGAATAATTATGTATAAAGGTAGTTTCTTCACTAGCAAATTTGCACTGAACTTTAGTTTCTGGTAAGACAGAGACAGCGTGATTTGGTTGAGTGGGCCATTGAGACTCAGGCTCTAAAAGATATCTGGGTCCACAAAACCATAAATTTGAATTTTGCAACTGAAGGGGAGTGCAACCCCTGGAACCAATGTCGGCTGGGTTGAGATTAGTGGGAACGTACTTCCAAGAATCTGGGTTTGATTGTTCGGTTATTTCGTTTATTCGATTGAGAACAAATGTTTTTAAAGTCGCCTTTGGCGCTCAAATCCAACCGAGAACTATAGTGGAATCACACCAGAAAACAGAACGATTGACTTTGAGTCTTAAAGCGGATTGGACTTTGGTTGCTAACCTGACTGCTAAGAGGGCTCCAGAGAGTTCGAGTCGGGGAGTTGTCATTCCCTGAAATGGTGCGACCTTGCTTTTTGCCATCACTAAATGAACAGCTGTGCTGCCATCTATGGAAATTGAGCGCAGATATATACAAGCGCTATATGCCAGATTCGAAGCATCACTGAAAGCATGAAGTTCAATATAAGTTGGTGAGTTACATATCATATGACGTGGAATAGTAATATTGTTAATGTGAGGTAAATACTTTAAAAAAAGCAACCAATCCTTCTCAATTTCAGTGGGAAGTGGCGAGTCCCATGGAACCTTGGCACCCCAAAGGCGTTGCAATATAATCTTACCCTGTAAAATACATGGATTTATGAGCCCAAGGGGATCAAATACTTGCGCAACAGTGGACAGGACTGTCCGTTTGCTTGAATTTTTGTTAGTATTGTTTGCTGACTCAATATTCACGGAAAAAAGGAACGAATCAGATTTACAGGACCATCTGAGGCCTAAAGTTTTAGCGTGATCATCATTAATTAATTTAAGCAAGTTATCGTCACCGTCATCTCCATGAATATTTTTTAATATGTCAGGATGATTGGACCGCCATTTACGTAAGTGAAATTTGCCACTATTCAACTGCTTAATGACACTCTGAATAATGTGTATCAAAGTGGACATGGATTCATGGCCGCTAATGAAATCATCCACATAAAAATCTTTTATAATTATTTCACGTACCAATGGGTCTGTGCATTCTCGTCCCAACTGTACAAGACATCTTGTTGCGAGATAAGGAGCTGAGGCTGTACCGTATGTTACTGTGTTAAGATTGTACACCTTCACCTCATGACTGGGATCGAAGCGCCACAGTACCTGTTGTAAACATCTCTGATGTTCGGCGACGAGCACACAACGATACATCTTCTCACAATCAGAGGTTACGACGTATTTATGCTGCCGAAAACGAATAAGAATGCTTATTAAATCATCTTGTACAGTTGGTCCGACATGTTGAATGTCGTTAAATGAAATACCAGATGTGGATTTTGCGGATGCGTCAAAAACCACTCGCAGTTTAGTGGTCAGACTAGACTCTTTCAAAATGCCATGATGAGGTATTATGTATGTGTGTTTATCAGTACTAAAATTGTTATTTAAAGACATATGGTTCAAATCAATGTATTCTTGTATGAATTTACAATATTCTTGCTTGAGTAAGGGATAACGTTTGAGTTTTCTCTCTAATGATAATAATCTATTTAATGCATGTTCGTAAGAATCGCCTAAAGTGTCTGGCGACTGTTTTAATGGTATCTGCACTACAAAACGACCATCAGGTTGTCTTGTGGTTGTATCAATAAAGTGTTGCTCACACTCAGATTCTTGTTGGGTAATGCTCCGAGGCGAGGGGAATGACTCCAATTCGAAAAATCGATTTAATTGATGATCTAGCTCGATATCGTTAATGAAATGGCAATGGACTGTATTATTGTTAATGGAATTATTTGTTACGTTACGCTGTGTGTACATAGCGCCTGACACTAACCAGCCAAATTTAGAATTACTGAGTACAGGCATATGTTTTCCTAAGGAAATTCGTTCACTGTATAAAGTACCCCAAAATATTTCTGCACTAAGTAATATGTCTACCTCAGACGGCGTATTAAAGGTTGGATCCGCTAAGGTTATATGATTAGGAATGTTTAAAGATTTTATATCGAAATAAGTTGCAGGCAACATCTGCGTTATATGCGGTATAACGAAACAGCTAACGCGAGACGTGTATGGTTCTGTTCGAGAAGAAATTGTTACTAATGCTCGTTTGGTAATTCTTATTGCCTCTCTACTCAACCCTTCAACTGCTGTAGATGTGGACTGTTCGGTAAGATTTAATTTTTTACAAAGTTCGTTAGTGATGAAATTTGATGTACTACCGTTGTCTAACAAAGCACGCACCGTGTGCTGTTTGCCATCACTGTCGGAAACGGTGATGAGTACTGTTGACAGAAGAACGCAACAATTGTGAGTAGAAGATAATGTGATGTCCCTCTGTATTGTTTTTTCATTGTGTTTGGATTGTGTTTCAGAGTCAATATCGTCTTGTGCCGCGAACATGGTGCGCTTTACGTCTGAAGTAGTGGCAACCGCCGTGGGAGGTTGCTGAGGCGTTGAGCGTGGTGTATCGTCCGTGTGAAGCATAGTGTTATGCCACTTAGAGCAAATTCTACATGGGCCTAATCTACATTTCTTGACATCATGTCCTTGACGTAAACAATTAAGGCAAAGTCTCATCTGTCTGGCTTTATGAATTTTGGCTTGAACTGACAGAGATTTGAATTGAGAACATTGGTATATGGCATGATTCTGTTTACATAAAGGACAGGTGTACGAGGGAGGTGAGTATTGTGTGTTAGAGTTGACTAGAAGAGCGCGTGATCGAGTGTGTGTGGGTTCACTATGTCTGCGTCTGTTGTCTGTCTGTCTTAATGTTTCCAGCAACTCTGCGCGATTTTTAATGAATTTAATAAAGTTGTCTAAATTAGGTAATTTTTCAAAACTGTTTACATGTTCTTTCCATTTGCGATTTGTCGTAATGTCCAGTTTGGAGGAAACCATATGTATTATTAATATGTCCCAATTTTGTGTGTTAACGTTAAGTGTTTGAAGTGACCTAATATTTTTATTAATAGTATCAATTAATTTTCTTAATGCACTTGATGATTCTTTATTTATTGGTTCTATGTCTAATAATGCCTGAATGTGATTACTAATGAGAACCTTGTCGTTGTGGTAACGTTCACACAACAGATTCCATGCTATGTCATAGTTGTTACCCGAAAATTCTAAAGAAGTTATGATATTAGCTGCGGCATCTTTAAGAGAAGAACGCAGGTAGTGAAATTTATTGATTTTAGGTATGCTATCGTTTGAATGGATGAGTGAAACAAAGGTATCATGAAACTCCAACCATGTCTCATAGCGGCCAGAAAAGGTAGGTAAATGTATCGTAGGTAACTTTAAGCTTGGCCCACCTGATGTACGGTCAATACCAGTAACGATGGAGGAAGCAGACGACGCCTGCTCGCCGTGCTGCGCAGAGGTAAAGCGACTCACGATCTCCCGAGCCCTGCCAACCGTCGCGAAGTACTCAGCCTCGAACACTTCGCGGTACAGGTACTCCTTTTCACAATCAGCGTCTGAAATTTCCATTAAACTTTCTATTTCAAGCTGTAAGGCATCGTATTCGCCATACCACTCTTCAGTTTTTGACAATCTAACGTTAAGTTCACTTAGTAGGACCTTAATAGGATTTTCGATAGCAGTGACATTCTCTAAATAATTGCTGAATTGCGTAAGCTTAGATTTGTATGAGCCACGCTTTCTACGTAACTCGGCTAATGTAGACATTGTTTAAATGTAAATAGTGCACACTAGCAATGCAATATTTACGATAACTAAAGAACGATAATTAAAGAAGTGCGTTAACAAAGTGCAAAGACTAATCAGTAAAACAAAGAGGAAAATACTTAAATGCGTGAGCAGGTATGCAGTGCAGAACAGGCAAGAAAGAAGCAGGGGGAGATATGTAAGCACTGTAAGCAGTGCGATTGTCGGGCGCGGCGCCTACCGCAATTGCTGGCCGCACGGCCGCACGGCGAAGCCGCAACGCGCCTGGAATGCGATATCGACAAAATATATTAGAAGGATGTTGTTTACCGTTACTTCCCAGGTGCCTAAATTACGCGTATAAACGTAATAACTAATTACAGAATAGTAACAAAGGGGAAATAATTACTTTGTTGAATTATTTTTATCGACGTAAAATGTAGGTAGCAACCAACTCTCAATAATGGAAAAATTATGTTATTGAAATTGTATAGCCCACAAAGTTTATTAGTGTAAGGAATGCAATATTGCAATAATGAAGTAAAATAATAGTTTTGAAATTATTCTTAAGAACAAGATAGTAAGGTAAGTACTTACGTACCTACGGAGTATTGTTAAGGAAGGAATTTAATGGAACGAACTCACAAAATTCACAATGGCGTCGTAATGCAATGTCGAGCCGTTGCCGCTTGCGATGCATCAAATATCAATCCCAATCGTAATGCTGCTTGCTGGCTTCTTCTAATGGTATCCGTATTGTAATCCGGCGTGAAGAACCAAAAAATGGTTGGGATCTTCGATAGCAAAACACACTCGGCAATATGAACTTGTGGTTTTAATGATGAAGGCGTTGACAGAGATTTTTTTATACATTAAAGCGTATGTATGTTCAATCCTCCGGACGATGGGCGAATGAATGGCTCTGTGACGTAGCTGGTACCGGCAGGTAGCGTATGCTCGGCAGCGGGCTTGTGTGCGTGTGCGCACCTATGTAGGTGTGTGCGCCTACTACGGCGCTAACAATCTCACTTAAACAATCTGTGAATTCCGCAAGGTTTTCTGTACCATCCGTCGGCATATACACGGAAAAAATAAGTATAGTTTGATCACTTATCTGACACTTAATCGCGCACAGCCTCACACTATTACATTTCACTACAGACACGGACGAAAACACATTCTTACGCCATAACAGCGCGACACCTCCGTGCGGTCGCCCGCGCAGAATGCCCGCGCTCGTATCTACCGCCGTCGTACCCGTGGTTTCGAAGTCATCGTGAACAGTGTTGAGATACGAAAGATCATGATCCAGAAGCCATGTTTCCTGGAGTGCTATTACGGAAGCACCCTCGCACAGTATCCTCACACTGTCTACCGAACGCTTCAGGGACTTACAGTTAAAGCTGACTAGCTTTAATGTGTGATTTTTCTTATTATGTTTGTCCTGATCCATTATTTATTAGTTACGTTGACAACACGATCCACCGAAGTCTTTTTTCCATTTTTAAATACTATAAACCTTCTAAAGTATATCCCTTCCGGCCATAAGTTATTGTCCGTAAACATGGACAATTTACTCCTAGGTATATAGAACTTGAACGATATATACTCCCTCTCAGATTTCATGTGTACTTTTTCTGGCACAATACGAATATGTGTTTTTTCAAAAACATATTCCGCTACATCTTGCTCTGTATTCTCCTTTGAAATATTATAGATGTAAAGCGGGATTTGCGCATCCGCTGCCTTTAGTTTAATTGACGGGTCCACCGCCGCTGTTCCACGCATCCCTTTAAAACGGGACGTTTTACCCGTTTTACGCCTAACCACTTTCACCCAATCACCTTCATTCAATCCTTCATTACACTTATTTTGAATATCCGCGCGACATGCCCCGCTCGGTATGACGTCACAAGACGTCACCGCATCAGCTGACTGCGACATCGGCTGCGCACGCGCCTCCACTTGTTGTTGTTCCTGCACAGGAGCGACAGAGACAGGCTCACCGGTTGGTACCGCCACTGCGCTCGCGTTAGAAGGAGATGGACGAGCGGGAACTCGTTTTTGCATAGATATGCTCGGCGGTGTGTCATTTCCTAGGTCGGTCATTAACCCCATCGGCCCGCTTACGGAATCATAACTATCTTGCATGCAAAAACCGCCCCTCCTGCTATTCACAAACGGTTCAATTTCCCTCGTTTTTGCTTTTAAGTTATTTAAGTTCTTTTCGTTGTTTTCAACGTATTTTTCGAAATCTTTTCTTGTCATGTACTCATCTTGTTTTCCTTGTAGGTCACGTACCTGCGTCTGAATCAAAACAATATCCTTCAAAAGACGTGTAACGTCAACATGGTCAAATGTAACGGGTGGCAGTTTATGCAGGTCTTTTGCCACAAATATAGGAATTTCATCGGGTTCAGCACTTCGTAACACTCCGATTATGTCATCTATATTCTTCTGTTTACGATCTTCACCCTTTCTTTTGACCAGTCGTTGCGGAATCGACTCAAACAGCAAGCATTTCGCCTCGAAAATTTCCTCCTCATCAAAGGATTGCTTACATAGCAGTGCTAAACTAACATTGTTCATGACATCTAATTTATTTTGGCAAAAACATAACACCTCATTTATCACAATATCACAACTATTACACTTAAGTTTACTCATCTCGCTAGAGGTCAACAACCTCTGACCGTCCGCGCGCGCTGTCAGCTGACAACTCCAGCTGACAATTAATGATAGCTGCCATTTATTAATATGAACCAACCTTGTACGTACGTCTTTGAGCAAAATGGAATAATTATTTAATTGACATGAATAGTTGGATACTTACGAACAAAGGATTTTGCCAAAATTTGTTAAAAATCCCTATTCGTATTGTATCGTATTCGTATTGACGTTATTTATAAATCATATTAAACGTTACAATCTAGTAAAAATCCCATCACATCATAATTTATGCAAAATTTAATAAAAAAATAAGGCGTCGAATCAATGTTATATGAAGATGACAAAATCTACACTGACGTTAAGTGATGTGACGGCATGAAATCACTTATAAAACCATAATAATCGATACATTACTATAATCGAAACTTAAAATAAAAATGAATTTATTTTATTTCTTTCTTTGTGTTTAACAATTAAACAATTTAATTTCTTCTCTTATATAAGAACATGACCAAAAGTGTTTATTACGATAATCTCTAACCGTAGCCATTTGAACTGATTAAAATACGGTTAGAATATTCATTATTCAACCGAAACCCAAATTTCATACGCTGGATGCGGCGCGGACGAATTAACAGTGAGTTTTTTAGGAAAAAAATATTTTATTATAGTCGTAAATACATAATTATTGAGCGTATAGGTATGGTAAAGTAACTTAAGTAGCTCAATGGAGGCAGTATCATTCCAGTTACTTGTGGATATCTAAATGTTTCGGTTTTTAGAATTTACAATTTAATTATTGAATCGATTAGAAAGTCTTACAATTTTGAATCGATTTGTTGCAAAAATTGGTTCTTTCGTGAATCGATTTTTTTTGTACATCTCTTTTTTTCATCTTCTTGTTCATCTTCTTTTGTCACTGCGATGACAAAAGACAAATATGCGTTCTTAGTTCGTGGGGACTATAGCTTAACTTACCGTACCCTACACTACTTTATTTGTTGTCGTTGAGGTATACTCACGCACGTGACGCTAAAAAGTTACAAGGTAAGTCTTTACCACATTTCCATTAAGTTAATATATGATAAGTTTCAATTGACAAATATGTTTCAAACCAGTGTCATTTTCTATTATATATGACCCAAACGGCCTTACCTGTAATCAGAGTCCTTATCACGTGAATTCTGTATCGGCGCTGGTTTCCTGACGTGCAAGTATTGGAGGGCGGCCTGAGTTTTCTTCTGAGCGAGGAGTGACGACAATACCACGTTGTGTTGCCACTCCGACAAAGTGTTGCCTGTTAGACACTGCAGCTGGTCTAGTGCGAACTGTCAACAAATAATACAAAGGTATAAAAATAAATTTATAAAAAAAATCACGTCGATTTTCAAACTAATAAGAATCACAATCGGTTCATTCGTTTAGGAGCTACGTTGGCACAGACAGTCAAATACACACACACACATACATACATACAGACATGTTAAACTTATTACAGTCTTGTTTTGACATCGGTCGTAAATTAATTGGGCGTACCGTTTGAGATCATTGGGAATTTAGTCGCATTGCTATCCACCACCCTTTTGCTACGTTTTATATGTCTTCAATACCAAGCGCGACGGTGTTCATTTACCACAGACGCGTATTTTTCGACAAAAGAATTGGTTGTCTGTAAAGTCGGTCATAAAGAAACATAGATGAAAAATTGCATACTTTAATGAATTGAATTGAATTATTATCACTGAATTATCATTATTTTGTATAATACAAAGGAGTTACAGGCGTTCCAGTAGAACTATTCGAACTGCTAGCTCTGACGTCACGCGAGAAGAGAGATAAATGTGAAGCCAACGCTTGGGCCGATCGTGCCTCTCTATCGCTTGTTTCGCGCTCTCACTTGCACGCTCAGGCTCAGGCGGAACGTGACACTCTTTCGTGCGTACAGCCGGTGTTCATCGATTTATAAGACATTATCACGTCAAAACAATAAAAAAAAAAACAACAAAAAAAGAAAAGTATAAGAACCACTTACATCAAAATCCCTGTGATCGAGATGCCAGAACGCCTGCGTTGCTTTTATCGCGGTGTTGCTGAGACCGAACATCGTCGGGAACTGCATCAGTCTGCGAATCACCTCCTCATATCTATGTAATATTGTAAAAATTATAGATCATAATTTTAAAATTATTACATAATATTAATCTCTTCTTCTCATTTAATTAACAAATCTACAAATCCCAGTAAAATTATAAATGTGAAAATTTGTATGGATGTTTGTTACTATTTCACGCAAAACAACTGAACAGATTTTCATGTAATTTAGCTTACAGGTACACCGTGACCTTGAGTAATTGGTAGGGCATATGTAATATCGCTCACCTAGTAAAATAATGGCATATCTGCAAAAAATGTGAAATTGAGTGTATACGGCATACGCATTTAAAAGTGCATAATCTACATATAGGCCAGTGCCGATACCTCTGAAAACGGTAAAAAAATGAAAAAAATTATAATAGGATGAAACCTATTGCAAAAGGAAGAGAATATAACAAAAAATAAAGGAAAAATAATTTACGGGCGATCTGAGGTCGGGAAGTGGGGGGGAGGGGGGGTTTAAGGGTAAAAAACGGTTTATCTCAATTTCCAGCAAAACTATAAGTCCTATGGAAAAAAGTTAAATGGCAAAGTTATAGGTAATAAAAAGGTCTACAATTTTTGCATTTACACTTTTTTACATAACCTCAAAATTTATGTGAAAAATTCAAATAACCAAGTTTTTGGTTTATATTTTTATCTTATACAAAAATATTTCTTTTTTCACGAAATTTGTTGAAAACTTACCTTTTTATTTCTCAAATATACTGTATTTTTTTTTTATTTGAAATATTTATTTTTTCACCTTATTTTGACTTAATATCGAAAAATCACCCTAATTTTCAATCGAAAATTCACCTGTCAAAATATCCGCTTTTTTAAAAAAATCTGTGAGCTTTTTATTTGCTAAAATCTCTACTTTCTGATGGTATAAAAAATATATACACTACTATGGTAAATTTTCTCAGAAAATGCAATGAAACGACAACTATTTTTGCATGTTTCTTGCAGTCTTTATGGATTTGTAATTTTTTTGCTTATTAATTTAACATGGATTTTGACGTTTTTCGATTAATTAAAGTGTAAATTTTAATAAATGGCTCAAAATTGTACATAAATATTAAAAATATATATTTAAAAACTCGAACTCGAATAATTTTTGTGAAAATAGTTGTCGTTTCATTGCATTTTCTGAGAAAATTTAACATGGCAGTGTATATTTTTTTTATATACCATCAGAAAGTAGAGATTTCAACAAATAAAAAGCCCACCGACTTTTTAAAAAAATCGAATATTTTGACGGATGAATTTTCGTTTAAAAATTAGGGTGCTGTTTCGATATTAAGTCAAAATAAGGTGGAAAAATAAATATTTTAAATCAAAAAAATTACAGTATGTTTGGGACATAGAAAGGTAAGTTTTCACAAAATTTCGTGGAAAAAGAAATATTTTTGTAAAAGGTTAAAATAAAAAACCAAAAACTTGGTTATTTGAATTTTTCACATAAATTTTGAGGTTATGTAAAAAAGTGTAAATGCAAAAATTGTAGACCTTTTTATTACCTATAACTTTGCCATTTAACTTTTTTTCATAGGACTTATAGTTTTGCTGGAAATTGAGATAAACCGTTTTTTACCCTTAAACCCCCCCTCCCCCCCACTTCCCGACCTCAGATCGCCCGTAAATTATTTTTCCTTTATTTTTTGTTATATTCTCTTCCTTTTGCAATAGGTTTCATCCTATTATAATTTTTTTTGTTTTCAAAAATTATCGGCACTGGTCTAATAGTGATAAAACGGCACAACGCTAGTTTCCGTATTAATCGAGAGGTCGTTAGTGTCATTATACATTACTAGCTGTGCCTCGCGATTTCACCCGCGTTAATTTGTGGAAAAAACTAACTACTAAAATATTTGATGTTATATAACCTATAGCCTTCCTCAATAAATGGACTATCAAACACAAAAAGAATTTTTCAATCCGAACCAGTAGTTCCTGAGATTTGCGCGTTCAACCAAACTCTTCAGCTTTATAACATTAGTATAGTGTTGTTCCCCCCGCATCCACCCATAAATTAATTTTAAACACACGTTATTTAAGCGATATAATCTCCGAAAACGCGGTCAAAGCCGCGCACAGCCCTACTTACAAATAGCCAATGATATTTAACTATAGATACGTTATGCCCTTACAAATCAACCAAAAATCTGTTCTGACCGAGTTACAACACACACACGTTTATCTTTTGTTTCACTACACCAATCACAATTACATTGGTAAATTATGTAAAAGGATGGCACTACTAAAACCATAATAGTGAAAAAGACAGCTAGACGGCCTCACTCAGAGGCAGCTATCAACTGTCTGAATTAAAATCGCTATACTTGACTAAATTCGACTGACGTAATTTATTTATTTATTTGGTTTGCCAACAATTGTTACACGATAACATGACAATGAACAAATTTGAATGATCTTAAACTACGTGCACAACCTATTACAGGCAAACACCGCATGCAAAAAGTTAATAAATTATGTTTAAGGCACAATGGGTGACTGAAATGTGACTATACTGATTAGGTATCCTAAAGAACTTATGGAATAACAAAATTTCAAATGTCATTAAAACATAACAAAGACAAAAACGAGAATTTCAGCGCCGTCTTGGCATATCTACCTCTTTTATATATATAATATCATTGCACAGCACACTCACCTGACGTCATCGTACACCATAGAGTAGTCCACAAGCAGATACAGCACGAGCGAGTGTTTGTGCTCCTCTGGTATGTGGGGCAGCAGATAGAGTCGCAGCAGCGAGTAGAGCGACGGGGGAGGGTACAATCCGCCGGATTCGCTGCCGCCGCGCTTCCACATCCTATACGAGTTATGTGTTTACACCATTGGAGTATAATAGATAGATAACTCTTTATTGTTTGCACACCACATATTATACAATCGTACAAGAATAACAGTTAAGATGGTACAAAACAACAGGCGGCCTTATCGCTACATAGCGATTTCTTCCAGGCAACTTTAAGAAGGATACATAAGAAGTAAGAAAAACACAGAGGGCATCGGCGTGCGTAAAGTCACCAGAGAATATAGAATAGAAAGAAATATAATATGACGTACGGCCAACGTATCTTGGCGCGTCTGTACTTAGGTCTAGGTCTAAGTGCGAGTGAGCGCGCAATATGTCAACGATTGCAGCGAGATACTGCGACTACTATAGTCTGCACTCATGTACAGTGCGTCGGATAAATGTGAATACATGTTAAATTTTATTTATTTATTTATTTATTTTATTTAACAGTTTATGCACACGTATAACAGTGGTTACAAAAGGTCATAAAAGTAATTTTGTACATAGGCAATGCTTATTTCTAAAAGAAATCTCTTCCAGCACACCTAGGAATGGAAAAGTGGTATAAAATTAATTTAGCGTGCACTTGTTTATAAATAGTATATAAGATACATATTAAAAATACCATGAATACATACATACATATATACATACATACATACATACATACATACATACACTAATACATACACATTTTATAAATATATACATTATTAAATATATGGACAAACTATTTATTTATTTATTTAATCGTTTATTAGGCAATCCAACAGCGTTACAGGTACAATAGAAACAATATTAAAATATATATACTAAGGCCAAAAATGGATTACACAGTTAGTAACTTAAGTTATATTAAGAGCTATTTTACATAGTAAAAAAAAAAAAAAATATTTTTACATATTCTACGAACGGTTGTTTAATTTAATGCGTGTGTGTGTGTATGTGTGTGTGTGTTTGTGTGTGTGTGTGTGTGTGTGTGCGCGTGTGTGTGTAAGGGTATATGTGCATTTACCTATATTTGCATGTGCATCTAAGTATGATGTTTATTACGAAAAGTGCATCTTTTTAATTTCATTTTTTAGTGACGATTTACTAAGGTTAAAAAGGTCTAAATTTGAGTACTGATTGTTATATGTGTTGACAATTCGGCAAAGGGCCGAGTTATGTGCATAATTGGTTCTTGCTCGAGGGGCATAGAATAACGGCTTAATGTGTCTAGGGCACTTTGATGGGACCCTGAATTCGATCCGTGACAAGAGTTCGCTGCAGTCTATTTTACCATTTATTATTTCATATAACAAAACGATGTCATATTGTTTACGACGCTGGCCTAAAGAGTCAATACGATAATATTTACAAGCTTCAACATAGGAAACAGGGGTTTTGTAAAATTTTGCATTCAAAAATGTGACGAATTTTTTTTGAATGGATTCAATCCTATCAATATGGACTTTGTAATAAGGGGGCCATATGCTACAAGCATATTCTAATATACTTCGGACAAAGCAGAAATACAAAACTTTGATGCAAGCTATGTTGCTGAAAGAACTGCAAACACGTTTAATGAAACCTAATTGCTTATATGCTTTAGAAGTTATTGTATCTATATGATTTACAAATGTCATTTTGTCATCCAATATAACACCTAAGTCACGAACAAAATCCACTTTGTTAATGGGAACATTGTTCATTTTGTAAGTATACATTATGGGATTCTTTTTGCGAGTGAAGCTTATTTGATGGCATTTAGCAGCATTTACAGTAATACGATTTATTACATAGTAATTGTATAGATTATTTAAGTCCGATTGTATTTTGTGACAATCAAATATATTGTTAATTTTTAAGTAAATTTTTTTATCGTCTGCAAACATTAAGAAATTAGAGTAGGTAAAACATGAACTAATATCATAAAGGTACGCGTTGTACAGTAATGGTCCTAGTATGGACCCCTGAGGAACACCTGAAGAAATAGCAACGTAGGCACTTTGCGTACTTCCTAAAGAGACAGCTTGACTCCTGTTAGTTATGTATGAACTTATCCATCTAAAAAGGTCACCTCTTATACCTAATGCGTGCAGCTTATGAAGCAGAATTATATGGTCTACTCTATCGAACGCTTTTTCAAAATCTGTATATATGGCATCGACTTGGTCCCCATAGTCCATAGAGCGAAAGATATATTCCGTGAATACCATCAAATTGGATACAGTGGAGCGCTTCTTCATGAAACCGTGTTGTTCTCCAGGGATCGAATTGAGTATTATCGAACTTATAGATTGGTATATTAATTTTTCAAAAACTTTTGAGAATAAGTTTAATTTAGAAATAGGGCGGTAATTTTCAATTCGACCACGTGGACCACTTTTGTGAATGGGAACAACCAATGCCTCTTTCCATATACTTGGGAAAGCTCCAAAGACGTTTACTGACAAATTAAATATTATAGTTAACGGTTTAGCAAGGCAAGAAGCACAGTTTTTTATAAATATCGGAGGGATTTTGTCACTACCAGGACCCTTGTTAATGTCAATTTTACTCAATAACTTAAGAACCATATCTTCGGTAAAGTTCAGTCTATTAATGGTGTCAGCTGATTCTGATAATGACGGGAGATTGTAATGAGAAGCTGGTTTCTGAAACATACTCTCGAAGAAACGGCTAAAACCTTCGCAGGCGTCTGCCTCACTTCGGTAAGAATTGTCTCCCAAAGTTAGTAAATTGGGGTATCCGGTGTTATTACTACGCAATGTTTTTAAATAAGACCATAGATATTTAGGGTTATTTTTAAGACTAATTTGAATATTTTCTTGGAATGAATTAAAACACTTTTTTTGAATTTTCTTTTGCCGCCTTCGTAAGATGGAGAATTCGTCATAATCTCTAGGATTACTATGTTGAATCCACCGCTTATGCACACGTAGTTTATCATTTATTATATGTATTAGAGACCTAGAGTACCATACAGGAAATCTATCATTATAGCGATGTATTTTTATTGGTACGAATTCATCTATAATTTTGTATATAAGCGAATAAAATTTATGAGCAATTTCATCTATATTAGATCCTTGAAGTAAAGCGTTCCAATCAGTGTTAAATAGAGTGTTATTGATTTTACAATAATCAGCTTTGAAGAAGCAGTGTTTCGTTACATTATCACGCTTAAAACAGGGTAACATAAGATCCGGCGCATTTAAATCTAGACAAGGATGATAACCGTCTTCTGTGACTAGTGACACACTGGATCGTGAAACGTCAATGTGAGTATCGCTAAATATTAAGTCCAAAGTGTTGTCACATTTATTAGTGTGTGTATTATATTGGTTAAGTCCAGATAGGCAACATGAATTTATCAAGCATTCTGCTGCTAATTGTAAGTCTGTTGAAACGCTCTTTCGAGCAGTATAGCCCGACGATGACCAAGCGATGTGCGACATGTTAAAATCTCCCGCTATGATAAAATGATCGCTCGGATGCAAAGACACAATGTTTGTTAACTGAGCGGCGAAACAAGTAAGACGCTGCGCATGTTTATCATCGGGCGGGATATATACAACACATATATGTAGACTGCGCTTGTCGCGAGCGCCCAGCGCGGCCGCCGTGATAGTGACCCAGGTGCACTCGACGCCCGCGCAAGCCCAGTCGGAACGCTCCAGCGCTTGCAGATTATGTTTGATACAAAGCATGACTCCGCCCCCGTGTTTTTTGGATGATGTATATTCGTTACGGTCATATCGAAATAGGTCATAGCGGTCATCACATAGTTCTCCCTTGTAAAAACCGTCATTGAGCCACGTCTCAGTTATAATAACTACGTCGTGATTGTAATTAAGTAGGTTTTGTCTAAACTGTAAAGTTTTAGTGCGCAAGCCTCGCACATTTTGGTAAAATAGGCTTAACTGAGGCATTGTGATATTGCAAATATGTAACAAAATATAGAATACAGCTGTTTGTACGTGGTATAACCAAGGTACATGTATATATTATGTATGTTACGTAATAAAAACACTGAGGCGCAAAGATTGTTGCATTTCAAGGACAATAACAGTACTAATAAATCAATCATAAAACCATTGCAAAAATAGGTACTAATTTTGTTTGTTAGGTATGCACTGACTATGAGAATGATGTTAAGATAGTGTGAATGTAAATTAAAGTATTGAATGTTGTGAATAATGCATGTGTATAATTGTATGTTATTAATATGTGTATGTATTGTATGATGTATTGGTATGTTTGTGTAGTAAGATATGTTTGATATATTTGTGTAGTTGAAGAGTAAAATAGAACGGCAATGTAAATTAAATATTATGTAATACTTGATTTTATACACGAGCGCCTCCGCGACTCGAGTTAGCGTTAGTATCAAGTTATTTTCCGCAGGTCCTTTTCTGTCGCTATGGTTAAGACAGGAGATTCTTCGTTTTTTCTTAAAAAAATAACACAGTTCCTTACCCAAGTGAACATATACGACTTTTCTTTAGCACGGGACTTTACTGCATTGAATAATTGTTTATTTTCAGGGGTCAGATGTTCATTAACGAAGAATCTTCTGTCAGGACCGCCTAGGTTTAAGTTACTAGTACTAATTCCCCTAGCCCTCCGTAAACCCGAGAGAATTTTATCTTTTATCAATCTACTTTGAAGTGTCGCAACAATTGGCTTTGGTCGACCGTCGATTTTACGCATAGGTTGAACGCGATGTGCCGACTGTATTTGTTCCGGCTGCAGCTGGACCCCGGCGTGGTTGGCGATCTTCATGACGAGCTCCACAGGCGACTCATTGGTGGTTTCCGGAAGACCCACGATTTCTATGTTGGACAATCTTGCCTTCTGCTGCTGTTTATTGAACTGTGTTTGCAAATCTGACACTTTATCTTCATTTTGTAGCATTTTGTTTTGCAAAATCACAAAATTTTTTTCCAGGGACTCATGTTCCTCCAATAATTTCGTGTGGGATTCTTCAAGAAGATTGTACTTAGCTGTTACGGCCTCCATTTCCTTACGAAACTCCGTGATTAAAGAATTCTTTAAATCTTCAATTATTTGGCTTTTTAAAAGACCAAGTTTAGAATCCAGCATGTAGCCTATCTGCGACAGTATGTTGGTGTCATCAATGGGTGCCGCGAGAGCTGCGGGCGCAGGGGCTGGAGACAGGGTGGCGACCGGCGGCGCAGGTGACGCGGGCTGGGTGGGCGCCGCCGAGGCTGGTGGTAGCTGGTCGGGCTGCGTCACGGGCTCGTAATCTTTACTTGCGGCTGCTTTAGACACTGTGCGCGCTGGCGTGTTATTGTTGTGTCCACCCTTCCGAATACTAGATATACAAGGGGGGCACTTCCACTGGGATCTTGAGAGGTCGTTTTTAAAACCGATGCAATCCGAATGATATGGGCGGGCACAAGTGGCACATTTAATACGTTTTTGTGTTACCGTTATGGCGATCTTGCAGGCCTCACAGGTACCAGCCATTATTATAATAATAAGTCTATAGTGCAAACTGATAAAACAAAACGTAGACGTAAGTACACGACGAAAGAAAATCCAAGCGCGCAGGTAGGTAGGTATCACAGCGCGCGAGCACTAAATCACTTATTTATCACTTTGTAGATCACTGGTATAAATGTTTTCATTATGTACTTGATATTTGGTGTTTCTTTTCGAGAAATAATGCAAAAGTTAGTAGGAAACACACACTTTACACTTATTTTATGAATTGTTTTCCGGAGATCTCAACAAACACAACCGTTCGCTTTATTGTGCGGGTAGGAAAAAAAAAGACATAGATTTATAGAAGAAAGAATAGTAACCATGACAGGATTTACGAGTATTAGCAAAGAGAAAAATAGTGTTCTTTTACTCTTTTTTTAAATGAATAAATATTAATATTGAATATTAATATTGAATATTGATATTAATATTGAATTTTAATATTCTTGTTTTAGAAAACATTAAAAAAATTGATAAGGTGTTGCCCTATCTGTCTCTTATCTGAAGTGAGGTCGTACTCGGGGTAAAGCTTGACAGGTAAGACAAATATAAATACTATTGCAATTGTCATGTAACATAATGTCATATTGTACCCCACTCATAGGGGGTAATCTGTTACCCTACCTTACTCTATTACAAATAAGAGTGTTGCCCTATTTTATTTTTAAGAGTTTATTTACATTCGACGATTGAAGTACGCTATTTGAAAGTAGTTCTATACAAAGAAGCTAATTTATGCTAGCCTAGACGGGCCCTGTATCAAAAAGTTTTAAAGGGTCCCCACTCCAAAGGGGTTCCTTCGTTTAATGTTCCGTAATATTTTTAAGTAACTGACGGTAAGTAAGAATGCAGTCAATTATATTCATTTATAGTTTACATAACTATATGTATAAGAGTAGTATTAAATAACAATAATATTATATGAACTTACTCATGGGTTTTTTCTCCGCCGAATTCATGTTCTATCAACTGATCAATGTAAAGTAGTGAACATGATTCATTTTCATTGATCGATGTAGGCTTATCTTCTAGACGTTGAAGCTTCAGGCGTCTGAAATGTAAGAATAAATAATTTTTATACATTATTTTGTATATCCCCTCCGCTGTGAGCGCGCTCCTAGAGCGTGTCGTAATTTTAGCACCCAATGTGAACAAGCTCCAGGAGCTTGTTTACATTTGGTGGACTACTGTGCGTCACAGCATGCTTCTATCTTGCTCAAACTTATACAAAGTATAGGGAAAAGTACAATGAGGACAAACAAAAAATTTCAAGTCTATAGACCACACCCACAATGAGTATTGGACGTTTTAAGAGTCATTTTTGTGTCCCCCCTCCCCCCCGCAAATATTAAATGTTATTTTAATCGAATTTTTAGTTAATTTTGGTTTATTTTTATTCATTCATGTTAAACTATGGATATTTATGTAAATTAAACATAATAATTACGAAATAATGGTTGTTTCATTTAATTATGACGATTTTTTCTTTTTATTTATTTCGAATATTTTTTTTCGCATTAAAATTATGAATACAATAAAAAACAATACGGGACTAATATTTGTTTTAATGATTAGCTTGTTTCATAATGATTCCAACGACATAAGTATTACATATAGCTCTCATACTATAATTTTGAGATAGTCATATTATAAAGCGTTCCCGCGTACCGCTCCCCGCCCCCCGCCGCGGCGTCACAGATCCGCGTCAATCTTTAAAAGCACACGTCACAGTTGAGAGGATATTCCTTATGTATATAAATTATTACACAATATAATAATGTAAACAGAAATTTGTTTTGGCATTAAATAGTTATGAATTTTTAAATCATTATAATTTTGTGTCTGTTTTGTTCTTTAATTACAAATTACAATTTAAGTGACAAATGGATATAAGCAAACCCAGCGGTAAGACTGCCTGCTAATAAATAAATTAATTAATTAATTAAGATAAAAAGACCCTGTAAGATTGTTTACCAAATGGGACTCGTAAGATCACTTGCCTCTTCTTATAAATAGTGTATAGCTGCTGGGCAGGGTAGGGTAGAGCGGTGTAGGCATCGTGTCTCTCGGGCAACAAGCCCACCCGCAGGAACCATTGCACCACTTGGAAGTACAGGGACACAGTGCCTATGCCTTTGAATTTCTCCTCCATCTCACTTAGCGCTGGAACACGATATAGATGATATGAAATGAAATAATTTTATTCGAAGTAGGTTTGTTACAAACACTTTTCGAAAGTCACTCAACGCCATCGCTTCAACAAATCCCTACCGTGAGTGGTCCCGGGAGAGGAAGCAGCAAGAAACTCCCGGGATTACTTTATTTCCTACTCACATATTTTGATGTATTTTGGGCAAAGAATAAAGCTATGTGATGATAGGTCGTTGTTGGCCTTGGACATTCATTTAAGGAGTCTTACAAGTATGTTGTTAATTAAACATAGAAACTGCTTATTAACTTCAATTGTAAATTAACATTTTGCACTCTCAGTGGAAAAAAGCATAAGTCGTGTTACTTTGAGTTTTAGTTATTAATATGATTGGGAAGAGGGACAAAAGCTGCATATGCTCAATTTTTTTCAAATTTTTATCATTAATCTTGACGGTTTTGAGCAAGAAATCGTAATGTAAATTCCTTTGACTACTTACTATATTTTAATAGTTTCTTTGCTCTCCTGTAAAATTGCAATTTTCATCTTATGTCTTTTTTCCACTGAGGGTGCGATTTATGTATTTTAACATATTAAATTACTCTGGAGACTTAATAAAGTAATGGTGTTCTGTTCATTATTCTGTACATTGTATCTTCTGAACGATAAAATTCTGGTAACTTACCATCAGGCACCACCAGATTGCAGCACTTAGTAAGCACAGCATCAAGCAAGCCGGTCAGCTGTGTCAATTGTTGTACGCAATGCTCCAAGCATCTTACCACATTCCTGTTTGATAAAATAAAATATTTATCCCTATATTCATGCACTCTGAACTGCTTTACAAATTAAACAGGGGCTTATACAATAGATTCCTGATATAATAGGTGAAACATTGTTGTTTAAACTTGGCCACTATGGTATAAAAAACAAGGCCCTTAGCTTGATCGCGTCTTATTTGAGTGATAGAATACAAAAAGTAAGCATAAACGATATTAAGTCATCGGGGTCACCAGCTGTGATGGGTGTACCGCAGGGCTCTATATTGGGTCCGTTTCTTTTTCTGGTATACATTAATGATTTACCACATTATGCAAAGAACCAAGCGGATATTGTACTATTTGCTGATGATACATCATTAATATTTAAGTGTGAAAGGAATAAAGTAAATTTCGACGACGTAAATAGTGCTCTTTCGCATGTATCGCGTTGGTTCACTATCAATAACTTACTTTTATATGCAAAAAAAACTAAATGTATTGAGTTTGTGCTACCTAATGTTAAAAAAGTCAGCAAATCTCTTAAACTAAATAATGAAACATTGCACATGGAGGAATCAACGGTCTTTTTAGGGGTGACCTTAGATAGTAAACTTCAATGGGGCCCACATATAACAAATTTCGCGACAAACTTGGTAGGGCTGCTTATGCTGTTAGGAGAATAAGGCAGTATACTGACGTCGAAACTGCTAGGATAGTTTATTTTGCTTATTTCCACAGTGTTATGTCATATGCCATCTTGCTGTGGGGCAAAGCAGCCAATATAGAACAAATTTTCATACTTCAAAAAAGGGCTGTTAGGGCTATTTATAAACTTAGGTCTCGGAAATCTTTGCGTGAAAAGTTCAAGGTAATACGTATACTTACAGTAGCTTCCCAGTATATCATTAATAGTGTAGTTTTTATAAGAAAGAATATAAACGCGTATAAACAAAATTTTGATATTAATAATCGCCAAACAAAAAGAATGTATCAATTAATTACGCCTTCGTTCCGCCTAAGTAAAGTGCAACGATCTTTCATAGGGCTTGGTGTACAGTCACGTGTAATAATATGTATACATTGTCACGTTTTCAAAAATATCTAAACTTGTAACAATCCAGAAAGAAGTGAACGACAATTCGTTCAAAATTAAGTAACCATTAAACGATGTCAAAATAAGGTATACACGTTTATTCCACATTAATGTAATCGAAACAAAATCATAAATATATTCACACTTCGAATATCATTTTTAAATATCCATGACAATTTCTATAACATGTATACAATTGTACACATGTAATAGACATTGTCATGGCTACATTAAAATGATATTGGAAGTGTATACTTACTTTTGCCGTTTTTGTAACTTCCTTTTAAACCTAACCTTCCAAACTAGGCTTTTTATTTAAAATTTAGTTAAAATTTACCAAAATGCTTAAGTAATTAGGTAGGCTGTGAGCAAGTCGTAAACTTCTTTGCGTTGTATAACATTAGTTTTTAGTAAACCAAAGGGCATTCGAGATTTATTTTAAGATATATGAATATTTTAATTTATTTTTATTATTTTAATATTTAATTGTTAAAATGTAATTTCTACCAATAACTCATTCTGCATACATTGTGCCTTATTTTATTACTATAGTATCTATCCCTTTTTCATTTTAATTTTTACCCACAGCGGAAGGAACGAAACGAACGCGGTATATGCATTAGGGTTTAGAGGTTGTTTGTTAGTTAGTTTGTATGTATGTATGTATGTATGTTACCGTTTTTTATGAAAACTACTGGGCCAATTTCATTGCAGTTTTTTGCATTCAAAAGGTATCACTAAAGAGCGGGTTTATAGATATATTTTATGTCGGTATGCCACCAGAGGGCGCTACAGTAGCGTGATACGAGGAGAGGTTTTTCAAAATTTGTATTTTTATCCTCTGCTGTCTGTACCTACACGCTGCTAACTATTCCAATTTTTTGTAATACGCTTTTATACACACCCTCGTAGTAAGTTTTTACCTGTATCGTAGGTGGCATAGATGACACATAACAATCACAATAACACCTATGACTCGAGTACCAACAAATATTTAACTGTTTCATAAATATGTGCCCCAGCCGGGAATCGCACCCGGGAATCTAATCACTTCGCAGGCAGAGTCGCTCTCGCTACCAACTAGGGTACAGATAATTTCTACTTGGAAATTTGCAAGTATAATAATAATATCAAAATTCCGAATAAAACAATCAGGACGCCTTTTTATTAGTACAACATTAATTAAGAAAGTTACACGTCTTATTTTGAATTGCTTTATTTACAAAAAAAAATCCTTTCTCCAAATTAATTAAGTACGCCGTAAATATGCTCACCAAAATGTGGCACTTTCATTGGTCCAATTGGACCAAGGCTACCACAAAGTATGTATTTTATTTTTAACCGACTTCAAAAAAAGGAGGAGGTTCTCAATTCGACTGTATTTCTTTTTTATGTTTGTTACCTCAGAACTTTGGACTGGGTGAACCGATTTGGATGATTCTTTTTTTAATCGAAAGCTGGTGCTTGTGGTGTAGTCCCACATAAAGGAGAACCCCAATTTTCGGCCTCGAACCATATGTAATCTGTGTTAGAACATCGGACTAGACAAGAGTAAACTATATACCAAAAAATTCGTCTTATTTATAAGATAAACATATTTAAATCTTAGCTTCAGCTGCTGTTGCCAAATGAACAAAATAATGCAAAAAAGTTTTCACAGTATTTACCTCATTACATACGATTTTATAATCGATTGAATCGATTGATATTGATCGATTGATTTAAAGATTAAAGATTTATTAAAAGTTTTTATTTTTCATAAAAACAGTTTTACAATAGACATAATATTATGATTGTAAACAACGACAATAGTTGAGACTGTGTCGCCGCTGTTTACGCCCACCTCGGAGAAGCAAGAAATACAAAAAATACCTTAAATCTATTACAATGACATATTTGTGTGGATGTGCGTGTGTGTGTGTGTGTGTGCGCGTGTGTGTGTGTGTGTGTTTGTTTGATGGAACATAATAATATATTTTATATATTATTTATTGATTATAATTATAATATTAATTTATTTTTTACATATTTTCGTATTCCATATAAATCAAAACTATGTAATATATTATAAACTAGCTGTTACCCGCGACTTCGTACGCCGAAAATAAAGATCCCTTCATTATAAAACATGTTTTTCATAAATTGACAGCAAACTTGTCCATACTATGAAGAGAGGAGACCCGTGCCTTGTAATAGTCCATTATGGGTTGAAGCTAAAACACCTATACTTAGTACATATATCGTATTATATAAATGAGTAAAATATTAAACAAATCTTTAGTGTTGATAATGAAATGATAACTATGATCTGATATTATAGCGTGATTGGTAGTCAGCAAGATACTAAACTCTTCACCAAAATTACAGCAAAAGTGACATGTTCATAGAACCCATTAATTACCCATCGGGAGAAGCATTCACAGCCCGGGCGCAGCGGCTTGTGTCGGTTCTAATAGTAATCGATGAAGTTAAACAATAGCGAGTGCGGTCGGTAGTTAGATAGGTGACCGCTAGTGGCAAAAAATTCTTGAGCTCTCCGAGCTTCGGAGGGCACGTAAGGCTGTCGGTCCCGGTTGTTGTCGTAAGGTAACAGTCGTTATGACATATTGAAGGTCCTCGCCCCGCGTAATGACTTCCGACACTTGGGTTGATTTCTAATCCCTCCATCAATCCACACTGGAGCAAAGTGGTGGAGTATGCTCTAGGCGTCCTCAAGAGCGAGTGTTCAGTAGTGAGTCATTAATGACCCACCCATAGGAAAGGTTCCAAAATAATTGAACTTTTTAGAATTTAGAGGTTTAAGTCAGGGCCTGAGAGTTTTAGAATTTTAAATTTACATTGTAATTTTACAGAATACACAAAAAAAATATCTTTCTTTTCTTTTTGGGCAGCAGCAAATCAGTGATTCCTTTAGCGTTGCTAATGAACATTGGCGAAAGTGACCACTTACCATGAGGTGACTCATCTGTTCGTTTTACAACTTCTTACTCCAAACACACTCTAAACTTACAACCTCTAGTTTTAGCCCTTAGGGAATGTATTAAAAAACAATCATGTTACAGTTATATTTGTTTTATGTAAGATTACATACTAACTACCAACTTTCACAGTTTTACCTTAAAAAACCGGGCAAATGCGTGTCAGGCCACGTGCAATATTGGGTTCCAAAGTAGTAAGTTTATTGACTAATACTCATTAACTACGATACTTATGTTAACATAGCCTTGATAGTTTTCCTTATAAATCCATCGTATAACCTATTTTTGAGAATTTTTTCACTTGTCCAACTCCAACCGTTTAGCCGTTAGGGGGGACACTTGACTTGACTTGGGTACCCAAAATTAGCACTTTCAAGCCAAATATTTCGCAAACGGAACTCTACATCCAAAAATGGTTTCAAAAGACCCATAATATTTTTGAAAAAACTTTTCAGCGATACCCCACACTATAGTTATGAATAAAAAAATAACGCTCACGTTACCTGTAGTGGAGGTACCACGAAAAAAAAAGTTTTTTCAGTAGTTTATTCTACGATATTGGAGTTTTAATAAATATGTATATCCATGCCAAATTATAGCTTTCTAGCACTAAGGGTCTCGGCGCTTTGCTTTGGACAGACGGACAGACTGACGGACGGACATGACGAAGCTATTAGGGTTCCGATTTTACTTCAGAACCCTAAAAATGACGGAGTTTCGTATAAACATTCCCTGAATTAACCCTTTAAAGATTGATTTTTCAAATTTTGTTAAAGTTAATTTTTGTTTATAACAGTCGAACTGAGAACCTGCTACTTTTTTGAAGTTGGTTAAAAAACCGGCTAATAGCGTATCAAGTCACTGGTGATATAGGGTTCTGAAGTTCTAAGTTTATAGAACTCAATAACTACGTATGCTAATAATAATATAGCCACTTACGAATATTTCGCAAACAGACCCCTCAATCGAAAAATGGACTTAGCAGACCCATATTATTTTTGAGAGACCTTTTCCACGATACCCCGCACTATGGGGTGCGTGACGGAAAAAATTATCCCTATATTACCTCTAGGAGAGGTATCCTAAAAACATATTTTTAAAAATGTTATTCTACCAGAAGTTTAAATAAACATGTATATCCTTGCTAAATTACAGCTTTCTAGCACTAAGGGCCTCTGCGCTATGCTACAGACGGATGAATGGACGGACGGACGGACGGGCATGATGAAACTATGAGAATTCTGTTTTGACTTCGGAACCCTAAAAAGAGTCATAAAAATCGCTTCATAAAATATAACGAATCTATCAACTACATATAACAAAATTTGACCTTATCCCTCAGGAACAGGTCTGTTTTCCGGGATAAAAAGTATCCTATGTCCTTTCCCGAGCTCAATTCTATATCTGTACTAAATTTCATCGAAATCGGTTTAGTGGCTTGAAAGAGTTATTCCCTCAGGAACAGGTCTATTTTCCGGGATAAAAAGTATCCTATGTCCTTTCCCAAGCTCAATTATATATCTGTACCAAACATCAAAATCGGTTCAGTTTTTTAGGCTTGAAAGAGTTATCCCTCAGGAACAGGTCTATTTTCCGGGATAAAAAGTATCCTATGTCCTTTCCCGAGTTCAATTCTATATCTGTACCAAATTTCATCAAAATCGGTTTAGTGGCTTGAAAGAGTTATCCCTCAGGAACAGGTCTATTTTCCGGGATAAAAAGTATCCTATGTCCTTTCCCGAGCTCAATTCTATATCTGTACTAAATTTCATCAAAAGCGGTTTAGTGGCTTGAAAGAGTTATCCCTCAGGAACAGGTCTATTTTCCCGGATAAAAAGTATCCTATGTCCTTTCCCGAGCTCAATTCTATATCTGTACCAAATTTCATCAAAATCGGTTTAGTGGCTTGAAAGAGTTATCCCTCAGGAACAGGTCTATTTTCCGGGATAAAAAGTATCCTATGTCCTTTCCCGAGCTCAATTCTATATCTGAACTAAATTTCATCAAAATCGGTTTAGTGGCTTGAAAGAGTTATCCCTCAGGAACAGGTCTATTTTCCGGGATAAAAAGTATCCTATGTCCATTCCCGAGCTCAATTCTATATCTGTACCAAATTTCATCAAAATCGGTTTAGTGGCTTGAAAGAGTTATCCCTCAGGAACAGGTCTATTTTCTGGGATAAAAAGTATCCTATGTCCTTTCCCGAGCTTAATTCTATATCTGTACCAAATTTCATCAAAATCGGTTTAGTGGCTTGAAAGAGTTATCCCTCAGGAACAGGTCTATTTTGCGGGATAAAAAGTATCCTATGTCCTTTCCCGAGCTCAATTCTATATCTGTACCAAACATCAAAATCGGTTCAGTTTTTTAGGCTTGAAAGAGTTATCCCTCAGGAACAGGTCTATTTTCCGGGATAAAAAGTATCCCATATCCTTTCCCGAGCTCAATTCTATATCTGTTCCAAATTTCATCAAAATCGGTTTAGTGGCTTGAAAGAGTTATCCCTCAGGAACAGGTCTATTTCCCGGGATAAAAAATATCCTATGTCCTTTCCCGAGCTCAATTCTATATCTGTACTAAATTTCATCAAAATCGGTTTAGTGGCTTGAAAGAGTTATCCCTCAGGAACAGGTCTATTTTCCGGGATAAAAAGTATCCTATGTCCTTTTCCGAGCTCAATTCTATATCTGTACCAAATTTCATCAAAATCGGTTTAGTGGCTTGAAAGAGTTATCCCTCAGGAACAGGTCTATTTTCCGGGATAAAAAGTATCCTATGTCCTTTCCCGAGCTCAATTCTATATCTGTACCTTTCATCAAAATCGGTTTAGTGGCTTGAAAGAGTTATCCCTCAGGAACACGTCTATTTTCCGGGATAAAAAGTATCCTATGTTCATTCCCGAGCTCAATTCCATATCTGTACCAAATTTCATCAAAATCGGTTCAGTGTTTTAGGCGTTATTGAGTAGCAGACAGAGTTACTTTCGCATTTATAATATTAGTATAGATTACCATTTAATCGTTACGCTAATTTTATTAAATTACATTTCGAATATTTTGACATCGATTAATCGACTGACAATAAAGATGATGTAATCCCTAATAATGTCATTTAGGTAACCATAGTATTTATAAATAACACCACTGTATTGTCATATTTCTCATCGATCTTTCATCTTTCTACGCGTGTTTTGTATATTTTTTATTTATTTATCCAACTTTATTTATTTAATTCCTGGAAAACTAGTGAAAAAACACTGATATAACCAAGCACAGATTGTCATGCAATTATTCAAAAATGATCTGCCATACGTAATATTTATCAGTTCTCATGATAGAATTTTCAAAAAATACAAAACCACGGTAACGGATAGTGGAATTCCACCCGAACCCTTTTTTGAAATTCATTTTTAACTCTATTTTCAGCAAATTTTCAGTACAAAACAGATTAAAAATTGACTTTTTTACAGTGTTGACATTCAGATAATGTTATTTATCCCCAAATTTGAATGCTTCCGATCAAACAAAACATGTTTTATCGCATGTTTTATAAGCGAACGCTGCAGGGGATATCGCAAAACCGATGGTATTATTTTGTTTAATATAAAAATTTATATTAGGCAATAATTGCAACTTTTGTTGGTGTTACCGTAAATTTTAATAAAGAAGTTTACAAAAAAAATAATATTTTATCTTTTTGAAATTTTATTTAATAAAATTCGAAGTATGAAGTCAGGGGACACGGTAAAAACGCAAGTTACAATTTTTGGCGAAAATGCCCAACTATTAATTTTTTGAAGGTAGTATGAATAATACGCTTTAAAAATTATTATAACACTAGCTGTTACCCGCGACTTCGTACGCCGAAAATAAAGATCCCTTCATTATAAAACATGTTTTTCGTAAATTGACTAACGAATAGTTTGCAAACAGACCACTCAATCGAAAAATGGACTTAGCAGACCCATATTATTTTTGAGAGACCTTTTCAACGATGCCCCGCACTATGGGGGAAAAAAATGATCCCCATAATACCTCTAGGAGAGGTACCCTAAAAACATATTTTTAAAAATATTATTCTACCAATTTAAAGTTTAAATAAACATGTATAATCTTGCTAAATTACAGCTTTCTAGCATTAAGGGTATCTGCGATATGCTACGGATGGATGGATGGACGGACGGACGGGTATGACGAAACTCAGAAACTATGAGAATTCTGTTTTGACTTCGGAACCCTAAAAATAGTCATAAAAGGCGCTTCATAAATAACGAATCAATCAACTACATATAGCAAAATTTTACCTTATCTCTCAGGAACAGGTTTATTTTCCGGGATAAAAAGTATCTTATGTCCTTTCCCGACCTCAATTCTATATCTGTACCAAACATCAAAATCGGTTCAGTGATTTAGGCGTGAAAGAGTTATCCCTCAGGAACAGGTCTATTTTCCGGGATAAAAAGTATCATTATGTTCTTTAGCTCAGTTCTATATCTGTACTAAATTTCATCAAAATCGGTTTAGTGGCTTGAAAGAGTTATCCCTCAGGAACAGGTCTATTTTCCGGGATAAAAAGTATCATGTGTCCTTTCCCGAGCTCAATTCTAATCAGTACTAAATTTCATCAAAATCGGTTCAGTGGCTTGAAAGAGCTATCTCTCAGGAACAGGTCTATTTTCCGGGATGAAAAGTATCATATGTCCTTTCCCGAGCTCAATTCTATATCTGTACCAAACGTCAAAATCGGTTCAGTGATTTAGGCCTGAAAGAGTTATCCCTCAGGAACAGGTCTTTTTTCCGGGATAAAAAGTATCCTATGTTCATTCCTGAGCTCAATCCTATATCTGTACTAAATTTAATCAAAATCGGTTCAGTGGCTTGAAAGAGTTATCCCTCAGGAACAGGTCTATTTTCCGGGATAAAAAGTATCATATGTTCTTTAGCTCAGTTCTATATCTGTACTAAATTTCATCAAAATCGGTTCAGTGGCTTGAAAGAGTTACCCCTCAGGAACAGGTCTATTTTCCGGGATAAAAAGTATCATTTGTCCTTTCCCGAGCTCAATTCTAATCAGTACTAAATTTCATCAAAATCGGTTCAGTGGCTTGAAAGAGCTATCCCTCAGGAACAGGTCTATTTTCCGGGATGAAAAGTATCATAATTATGTCCTTTCCCGAGCTCAATTCTATATCTGTACCAAACATCAAAATCGGTTCAGTGATTTAGGCCTGAAAGAGTTATCCCTCAGGAACAGGTCTATTTTCCGAGATGAAAAGTATCATATGTCCTTTCCCGAGCTCAATTCTACGAGTATATCTGTACCAAACATCAAAATCGGTTCAGTGATTTAGGCGTGAAAGAGTTATCCCTCAGGAACAGGTCTATTTTCCGGGATAAAAAGTATGATATCTTCTTTATGATATGCTCAGTTACATATCTGTACTAAATTTCATCAAAATCGGTTCAGTGGTTTAGGCGTGAAAGAGTAGCAGACAGAGTTACTTTCGCATTTATAATATTAGTATAGATTGAGAAACGAATTAAAATAAACTGATTATATAAGCTCTTGTTTTATTGCAGTAGTCAACCAAAGGCTGAGATGATAATTAATAAAATTATTGTTGATAAAATTATTTCTTTGTTTCGCAGATTGGCTTCAACCCATTAATGGCCCACTACTGGGCACGGGTCCACCACGCTGCTCCAGTTTTGGAGGGGTTAGTGGGCAACCCGAGTGTCGGAAGTTTTCAAACCACCCAAGGGCCTCCGACATGGCTTAACGACTGTTATGTTACGATAACAACCGGGACCGACGGCTTTACGTGCACTCCAAAGCACGGAAACGCTCAAAAAATTTTTGCCACTAGCGGTCACCCATCCAACTACCGACCGCGCCCGCTGTTGCTTAACTTTGTCGATCGCTTAGGATCGACGCAAGCATGAGCGATTAATAAGAGTAAATTTAAAATATTTTCAAAAAAATAATATTTTAATAATAATTATGGATCAATATAAATTGAATCACAACAGCCTAATAGGGCTTATTTGCAAAATCAGTAAATATCTTTAAAAATTAAATTGCCTATGACTGTATTTGTCATGATCACTGAATTCGACTAAAATAATGAGTAAAGTTACAAAAACGGCAAAAGTAAGTATACACTTCCAATATCATTTTAATGTAGCCATGACAATGTCTTTTACATGTGTACAATAAAATTGTATACATGTTATAGAAATTGTCATGGATAGTTAAAAATTATATTCGAAGTGTGAATATATTTATGATTTTGTTTCGATTACATTAATGTGGAATAAACGTGTATACCTTATTTTGACATCGTTTAATGGTTACTTAATTTTGAACGAATTGTCGTTCACTTCTTTCTGGATTGTTACAAGTTTAGATATTTTTGAAAACGTGACAATGTATACATATTATTACACGTGACTGTACATTTCTATAATAAAATCCCAAAAATTAATACGTGACTTGCCAATAGAATCTTTCAAAAAACGTTTTACACGACACACAATTGTTAGGCAAGGGGTGTAGACGAGTATTTAAATGACAAAGACGCATGGAAATGATTAGCTCTGCAACCAGTTCCGCTCAGAATAGTAAACTTTTGTATGATAATATCTTTTTTTGTAATATTTTTTTAAAAGATGTGCTGAGGAGTTTCTTTAGGCTTTTCTTCTCCTCCATGACAAAGCACCTTCCGAAAAGCCAAAAAATGTTGTGCATAAGTGTATCAATGATACCTATATGAATAAAATATTTTGACTTTGACTTTTTGACTTTGACTTTGATATTTTTATTAAAAACGTATATTAAGCTTTGAACCGTTATTTGAAGCCTAAATAAACATATTAGAGAGTAGCGTATTTGATTTCCGGTAGCAGGTCGGTATTATCCTCGAATTCTCATTGGTCGTCCCCCACCATTTTAGTTCTCTGGCTGTACACCAGGTGGCGCCGTGTGCACGAGGAGGTTAGACTTGGCGCTTTGCTTCATTGGCGATTTGTTTTTCGTAACAGTCGGTTGTGTCTCAAGAGACATCCAAGCAGTTCCTAACCTTACTAGAAGAAGTATATTACTGAAGAATTTTAATTTAACGATTTTATCGTTCGTATTTTATTTAAAAGTTATTCTTAGTATGAGTGAAATTATTCCTTATGACTCGAGTTCTCGTAACGTTCGGAGCCAATACTGCCGCAGCACCCCGCCACGTGCGCCGCAGGAAAGAACAGTAAGAAATGACAAGAATAAGTTTTGACTTCGTACATTTTTTGGCGTATAAGGTAAGTGGTTATTACAATACTAAATTATATTGCGAAGAATAGCGTTGCATTTCAACCTACTTATCTACTGTAGTGCTATGTAGCAGCACAGGGATATGGCCCTAGACAAATGGGCGAATTTTGCCGTTAGTCTAAATTTTACCCTACTGAAAGATCAAGGATGAAATGATACCGTATAGTATGACACTTCACTTACATTTATTTATTGAGCAAGATTTTGCCGCTATTATCCAAGAGATATAAACTAGCCGCGCAAAGCGCCTTCACATCCTTGAAAGACGGGCACAAAAGTTTACTAAAAGTGAATTCGAAAAATCATTGATTGCCAGAAGTAGTACAACATATAGGTGGTTCACAAAAATACGTGATTACCTTACGTTCCGCCTCTTTGGGCATGCAAACTGTCACACATAGCTCTAATAAATAATAAAACACAACCTCAAACTCAAACATATTTACTGTGAATATGAAGGTACATAAGGTGACAATCACAGGTGACAGTGGATAGTTTTTTGCTATGTCTTACCATACGGCGTACAACAGAATCAATTAATCAGAATCTACATACTAAAATAAATAAAGATAAGGTAATACTAATAAGAATTTTATTACAATATAAATAGTAGCATTTTTCGACCAAAAAGTCGTGTACTTTTCTTCTAAAATATTCAGTTTTGATATGAATCAAGTTCAATATTATATTTAACAAACTAGAATTCTAAATTAATGAAATAAAGGTCATATTACTACTGCAATGTCAAAATATAATAGGCACAGTCTCAGCAAATGTTAAAGGAGGTTAATGATGTTTTACAGCTATCGTGTGGGTAGAAGTGCGGAGTTATTAATTCGTTGCATTAGCATCAGACTCTATAACATTTTGCAGTTATTGATAATTTTCTGAAGGCCCGTTTATGTAAAATTCCTCCCACTAGCGAGAATCCTTGAATCTTCCTTTTTTCATAGAAAAAGCTGCGGATATATCTATATCTAAAAACTTCGGGCCGCTCCGAGCACCGACACAATATAAAACTGCTGCGCAAGCACAGTGCTATTAGCAGACTCAGGTCACGCCTAGTCATGCTTTAAAGTACAGTATAAATATATTGTATGTATTGAATTATCATTACCCTCATTTAAATTACGTAAGCAGACCGCTTTTTCAAGGCGTTGGAAATGCATTCAATATTAAGCACTACGGGCGCGACTACCCTCGCCCCATGAAATATCTTTCATTTTGGCCGGTCCAAGCGCCGAAACAAAATAAGGCTGCTGCGCAAGAACAGTGCTATTAACAGACTCAAGTCACGCCTAGTCATGCTTTAAAGCACAGTATAAATATATTGTATGTATTGAATTATCATTACCCTCATTTAGATTACGTAAGCTAAAACCGCTTTTTCAAGGCGTCGGAAATGCATTCAATATTAAGCACCACGGTCGAGACTACCCTCGCCCCATGAAATATCTTTAGTTTTGGCCGCTCCGAGCACCGACACAAAATAAAGCTGCTGCGCAAGCACAGTGCTATTAACATGGTCACGTCTAGTCATGCTTTAAAGTACAGTACAAATATATATTTATTGAATCATAATTACCCTCATTCAGATTACGTAAGTAAACTGTCTTTTCAAGGTATCGGAAATGCATACAATTTTAAGAACCACGGGCGCGACTACCCTCGCCCCCAATTACCCATCAAGAAATAACTTTTCTTGATGACAACAAAGATCTGGCCCTGAGAATTTTCATGGCCCCGAAATGCACTCAAAACACAAGTAAAGGTCCATGACTCTTATCGAGCGGTTAATTTATCAGAATTTCTAGAACAATATCAAGTTCTACAAGCACCACAAACTGGAAACTATAAATTCAAACTAAAAATTTTATAAAATTTTCGCATTCCATTTTTGGCCACGCTACTGTTAGCAGTACGGTGCCGAATAGTACCCAGCTTTGACCTCCTTCAAACACCTACCTCGAAGGCCATGGATTCATGCTAATTAATGAAAAGAGTGTTTTCAGAACCCGTGCTTTTTGTTACAAATATTTTAAATAACCTAAATTATTGTGTTTGATTAAGTAAGTGCAAGCTCATTATGATACAGAGTAGTAAACTGGTTACAACCATTGGATTGGTTAAGCAGAATATATTTATCCAACGTATATTTCCACATACCCATTAATACCAAACACATCAATGCTTCGTTGAATATAGCCCGCTATTGCAATTGGTATAGATATATATAGGAGAAGGTGTATTCTACGGTATTGGTTATTCAATAATATTGCTTTTACTTTACATCATGATGTACGTCCAGTTCTCCTAACGTTCACATCAATATTCCAAAATACCACAACACTACGTGATCGATAATCATCTATTACTATTTAGTTTCTCTTCATCACATTCCTTACATGGCAGCCTCTGCATCGGCCGGGCATTGTAGAATAAAGATGTGCGTCCCTGGACCTTCACTAAAGATTAATGGCCTCGCGCACATGTACACCAAATATTTTTGGCGTATCTGGTCAATTGTGTTGCACAGATATAACGGCAGATAATCTAATAGACTGCAAGGACCTTGTCCCCTAAAACATCAGATTTAGCAAGCCACAATAATTTGTAAATATATGGGTTGGCAAATTAACTTTGATAATTCGATTTTGGTACCACAGATCAACATTTAGCATCTAGGAATCGTTTATGATTGGTTGTCATGCAACCGAATAAGTCTCTCTTATTTTCTTAATGGACATAATACACAAGTTAGTAATATAACATAATATTATACTTTACTACGACATATGTAAAAGGATCCATAGATGATCTTCAAGAATATTTTATCTTTGTGAAAGATAGAAACGGCTGGTCGCAAAGGTATCCAACGTATAATAGGATAAGTAACCTTTGCTATTTCCCCGATAGTCAGGGATCACTTACGTTATCAAGCCCTCTTAAGGCATAACGGTTTTTAACCAAAGAGTATGTACCACTACGTAAAATCCTCGTCATCGGTATCCACAATACCAGCGAGTGCCTTTAATGATTCGAATTGATAGAATGCCAACCTAACTCCGTTGAAACTTTAACATCCTTCAATACTGGATTGCCTAGTGATAGACATGTCAGTTGAAATAACGTGCTAAACTGAACAACCGCTTGTGCTGACATTGCGCTCCAAAAGAAACGGCTCTACAGTCCATTTTAAGAAACATGCGCGATGTTTGTTGCGCTTTAAGGTTCGATTCACACCTAGTAGGTCAGTCACTGTTAACTCAAAACGTTAGCCGAACGGTAAGTACCTACGAAAAGGAAGTACCAAATCAATGTCTTTGATAGAAATAACAAACTCAGTACATAATAAACAATTTTATTTATTTATTAAGCCTGTTCAATCAGTTTCAGTATTCAAATTCAAGCTCATTATATTCATGGTCAATACAATGGAAAAGTTGACCAGCTATGCTGCTTAACTCCGCTGCCAGAAAGGCACCTTTTTCCCAGATTATAATAGTGATTTTTACCAGATTGGTTTACCGCTACAGGCCATTTTGCCTCATGAACAATCGTGTAGTCTCAGGTTACAGCACGCTGGATCTGACAGTTCAGCAAAACCATCGTGAAACTTCGCATTAATAATCAAACCTCTACGGTATAAATGATTCACATTGGCGAAAGAAAATCCAATTCCTGTAATTAAGGCAAACGAGGCCGATTCAAATAGATATTTTTAAATAATAATAAATAAAAATATTATATTTTCTATTATTAAGTCTCACATACTGTATTCGTGTACAAAAATTGTTAAATAAATAAATAAGTAAATAATAAATATACTAAGTGGCACTTTACTAGATATTGGAGCTAATAATTGCTTATTAACCAAGAAATATAATTTTCTGGCCCAAATATGTGTCTTAAAAGACGTGACGGTGCAAAACCGCCTATTGTATACGTTATCCATAAAAATAAGACTGTGAGGCCCTAGATCCTATTTTTAAATACTAACAGTTGTAGACCTGTCTGAACCTAAGTCAAGCGCAATATCTACAAAAATTCTAGCTTATTACGTAGAATGTGGGGTCAACAAAGCAGCTACACATACTAAGATAGAAGTTTTTATGTACTTCGACCAGGTATTAAGTTAAGGCTAATACAGGTGGTTATCGACCTGCAGTTGCACCCGAGAATCTAATACAAAACTGCTCCCTACCGTGTGGGATATGATCTTTAAGTATGTTTACTAACTAGGGGTAACTGAGGATTAGAAAATAGCTTTCTGAGAAATTATTGCACAGCGATTCAAAGTTCACCAATACCATCTAGCCTACAGTTGTATCACAACTTTTTAATCAATAAATGATGCTAAAAGGTTAACAGATGCTACGAATTATAAGTAATGAAATGTTTATAATATTATTATCAATTACAATAATTTTATATATTACAGTTAATTTACTTCATTAATTATTTGAATACTAGCGTTCTACCGGCAGCATTGCTGTGTTTTCCGGGACAATATGTACCTATCTATTGTCTTGTTCCAGATACAGGCCAACCTGTGTGCTGGACTTCACGAAAGTTCTTTCAACGGCTTGTGCCTGAAAGAGTAGCAAACATGCTCACAAATTTTCACATTGATAATATTATAATAGCATTTACGATAAATTAATGTAGTGTATATACTAACATTACTTATGTTTGCATGTATCCCGATTCTAGGTACATAACTTTCTAACCTACAGTAATGTATACTGTACTCAAAGGCTAAAAATGACTGAAAATGCTTTAAAGTAATTTTCAGGATATCGTCACATTGGCGATGGCTGTACACCAGGCGATAACAGACACATCTCTAATATGTTTATTTAGGCTTCAAATAACGGTTCAAAGCTTAATATCAGCGTTTTACCTTACCAATAAAACGCTTATTAAGCGATAACCTTATTTGAAGCCTAACATTCTAACCCTGCCTGGTGAAAACATTTTTCTAATATTTGAGATCCAATGAAGCAAAGCGCCAAGTCTAACCTCCTCGTGCACACGGCGCCACCTGGTGTACAGCCAGAGAACTAAAATGGTGGGGGACGACCAATGAGAATTCGAGGATAATACCGACCTGCTACCGGAAATCAAATACGCTACTCTCTAATATGTTTATTTAGGCTTCAAATAAGGTTATCGCTTAATAAGCGTTTTATTGGTAAGGTAAAACGCTGATATTAAACATTCTAATATTGACCAGAAATAACAATTCAGAGTCACTGATTATGATATTGAATGCACACGAAAAACTTCGGAATTTTTATTAATAAGGACACAACCGTAATAAACACAATATTTAGCTTATATTTTGTAATGCTCTTGTCAGTCGGAGTGCAATTGAAGTTGAGTGGTGTGTGTAAAGACCTTAAAAGTCTCACCTGTCAGGCAATGTAGACGAAGTAAACAGCGGTGCCGTGAGCTCTTTAGCGTTCTCCTTCAGTTCTATAGCTCGTTTCCAACACCAATCAACCTGTTAAACAGTATTAATTCATTAGAATTTCTACTCTATTAATAAAATATTTTGTAACCTGTGTAACCGCCGTCCAAAGGGTCAGCGAGGCAGAGATTTGAATGATGAGTTTGGATTTAAGGTCTCGGTCTGGGTGTGTGTGTTCTTGTCTTTGTGTGTTGTCCATGGCACCCACGACACAGGGAATGAGGTGTCACGACAAAAGGTGTGGGGCTATGAGTGTGTAGCGTTTGTTATTGACGTGATAACGTGTATTAAAACGATGCCGGGTACACGCACGAAAAAGCATGACTCATTTGTCGCGTTCCGCGAGCGAGCGAACAATGGAGAAAGCGCCATCTATGAACAAAACTATATACACAATTAAGTCAGAAAGGAACTTACTGAAAAAATAGTTTAGTTCAGGAGTTCTAGATGGCGTTGTAGTATAAAGATAAAAGTTTCTTATATAATATAAAAGTATGCAATCATTTCATCAATGTTTTGTCATGACGTTGTCACGTTAAACTACCGTCCGTAAACCGACTTTACAGACAACAATTTTTTATTTAATTATACTCACAAGAAAGGAGAGAGTACAGCCGGAGCCACTGTGGGTCCCAGTGGCCCAGTCGTGAGCGCAGCGCTTCAGGAAACTGGACAAGCGCGCTTCCAACGCCACCGATAGAAGGTATCTGCGCTGTTCGGCCTGCAATGTTGTGTTTATGGTAGAGATAACCAAATTGCAATTGAAAAAGAAGCCGCTAATTCAGCATAACATAATTATGTTGCACTGAATCAAGTATATATGTATGTAACTTAAATGCTTACATACAAGTGTGTTTAAAAATATAAAGATTCCTACCACCAAGCTAACCTCTGTCTTCTTACAAAACTCTGGTTTACCTGTATAGGATTGGGGTCAGTATTTTCAGCCATCGCAATATGGCCAGCTGCGATACAGCTATGAATGGACAGTTAATATTAATAATTAATAGTTAATATTTTTCGTGCTTCGGAGGCCCTCGGGTGGTTTGAAAACTTCCGATACTCGGGTTGGCCACTAACCCCCTCCACCAATCCACACTGGAGCAGCATGGTGGAGTATGCTCTAGGCCTCCTCAAGAGGAGAGACCCATGTTCAGTATTGTGCCAATGTTGAAGCATTAGGGTTGAAGCCATTTTATATATCACTAACCGGATCAGAATCAGCCCCACACACGTCACTATACAGCGGCGTCAAGCCAGCCATCGCACAGCACGCTCGCAGGCGGGCGGGCGCGAGGAGACCCGCCGGCCCGCCCGCCGCCAACGACGATATGATCTGCCGCTGGATACCCGCCGTGTGCAACGTCATCGCCTCTGATGTCGTCAGGCAGATGCAGTCTAGGGATGGATACCGGTTCATTGTCATGAGTGACCAGTTTTACAAAAAAAATATTTACAGATTTCAATTAAGAGCCATTTCGCGGTTAGACGCGCGGAATGAAGAATTTGACGTCAAAAATTAGTATCATAAGAAAGATATTAATGCTGGCAAATGAACACATAAAATAGATCAATCCTTCATCTTGGTATAATTTACCGGAGTTTTGAAAATATTAATTAGTTTTTGCGTAACTGTCAATCTAGCATAACTATTTTTCAGCAAAAGGACGACAGAGTCAATTTCATACACTGGTTTTCTTTATTAAATCTTGTTAAATTGAGTAAAAAAAAATGTCTAGAGAACACTCATATATTATATTTTGTATTTATTACAAGAGATATACGATTACTATCATATTCGTTTCCAAATTAATTCAATAACATTACCAATTTTCATGGTTTATGCCATGACTTTACCATCGATTTTTGTATTCAATAAAGGTCGTAGCTGACTTATACGACACCGCTCCCATCCAACCGAAGTATGAGAATACAAATATAAACTTAAAATCGTGCTCTGTAGGTGCACTTTACAGTAACAACAAAAATTAGCAGCCCGCGCGCGGGAAGCAAGCTAACCGCAACCTTGCCACTCAATAGTTGTACCTACAGAGCACGATTTTAAGTTTATATTTGAATTCTCATACTTCGGTTGGATGGGAGCGGTGTCGTATAAGTCAGCTACGACCTTAAAGCGTATTTCCCATCAAAAATTTATGTAGTAATAAAATATGGTCTTTGTCGAATATGACACGTAATTTTTTTTTATCTTACTGCAAAAAATAATTTATTACTACGAATTTAATTTACCATATAAATAAACAAACTGGCGCGAATCAAATCAGTTAGGCTCGAGCCCTCTTGGACGTCGGACCTATGTCAATTTTTGCTTTAGCCATCTAAGGAATAGATTTCGTAAAAGTAACGTAATTATATTGCCATTGAACAGTCTTGATCATGTGAGAATTTTTAGTTACGGGCTCCCACACAAAACTGCGATGCGATGCGATGCGAATTCGCATCGCAGGAACTTGCGATGCGAATTTTTGCGATACGATTTAGTGCGGCAAACCGTTTGGTAGGGCGACCATTCCTTCAAGTGTAGTCAGCCGTACTGGACGAGTTTTTAGGAAGCGTAAGATGGATCGCAAAAAGATTATTGCACTGCTGTTATTGTTAAATAGATATAAAAGAAAAAGAAGATTCTGGGTTCATCCATTTATTACGATTATGAACTCTGATGAGAACTATTTTACTCAAAAGTACTATGCGTTGAGAACTGAAGAAGATAATTTTTTTGATTATTTTAGAATTAGCATATCTTCATTTGAAGAGCTTTTGAAAGGCGCCGCGCGTCTTTCTCTAAAGCTGTCTCAGAGCGGACTAAAATGGCGTCACCAAGGATGACGTAATATCGCAGGAATGTGCGATGCGAAGCAGATCGGAAATTCTTGCGGTGCGTTCGTGCGAATTCGCAGATATTTGCGATGCGATGCGAATTCGCGGTTTTGTGTGGGAGCCCTACAGTCAATTGTATTATTTTTAGTTTTCTATAATTTTCAGGGTTTTGTAGTCAAATCGGAATCATGTCTAGTCCGTTCGTTATTTCAACCGGCCGGCTAGCCCGTCCGGCCGTCCGTCCTTCCGTCCGTCCGTCTGTCCGTTCCGTATGATTTTTTCTTCGTCTACCCCTTAATGTGGGGTATCGTTGAAAAGGTCTTTCAAAAATATTATAGGTTTCAAAAGACCATTTTTCAATTCAGGGGTCCGTTTGCGTAATATTCTGCTTTAAACATCTTTGGTTTGAAGAAAACAATAGAAATTAAGTAACTATTTCTTTCCAATTTATGTAGTGTAAGTAGTAACGGAGAAAATCACGAACATACATATGTACAAAATATAACTATATCTATACTAATCTATACTATTACTATTGTAATATTATAAAGCTGAAAAGTTTGTTTGTTTGTTTGGTTGAACGCGCTAATCTCAGGAACTACTGGTTTGAATTGAAAAAATCTTTTTGTATTGGATAGTTCATTTATCGAAGAAGGCTTTAGGCTATCGGATTTTTGGAAATTCAACCCCTATTGGGTTGGAAGTCACTGCTGTAATTTGAAATAAAACATTGTCCGTTTTTAGACATTAGTTACTGTTTACAGTATTTAGGTTTTTTGTATGTGTAAATTACATATTTACATAGAAAATAAATAAATAATTATAACTTGTCTAAACATACCCTTTATTTATACAACTTTTAGATCAATATGTACTTTATAGGGTTCCGTACCCAAACGGTGTCAACGGGACCCTATTGCTAAGCCAAAATGTTGGAATGATAGAAGCTCCGACATTAGTCAGCTATAGTCACTTATTATTAGTCAAAGATAATACATTCGTTGTTTGGAAACTCTCGTGCACCCAAGTTCCGTCAACTCCCCAAAACTCACGTATCTCAAATACACAACACCCTTTACCCTCTTCACCCTCTCATTTTTTCCCTTCACAACCCCTCGCCTCCCCCTATGAGGGGGGGGCACCCTCAGTTCTTCACCACTTCAAAAGTGAAATTTTGCGTCGGGATAATCTGGGAGGCATCCGGGCAAATACCGCACTCATCAGGTAGGCGCGGATCGGCAGATCAGGATATCGGGATATAGATTTTTGGAAAACCGGAAATCCCGGATATCTCGGAGACGGTGCGTCCTAGACAAGTTTAGACGGAAATTTCGACCCCCTTTAGTAAAGCCCCAAACCTTATTGCTAAATCTTACTGAACCCACTTTTACCCCCCCCCCCCCCCCCCCAATTTTCCTAAAATACCATATATCTCCTAAACGGTACGTTCTAGACGATTTCCGACTGAATTTCCATCCGCCCTGTGGAATTCATACTTGCAACATTACCCAATCTTATTGGGCCCAACCTTAACCCCCCCCCCCCCCTCCCAAATTTTCCGAAAACTCCTTATATCTCCTAAACGGTGCGTCTGTTTCTACTGTTTTCTACCCAAATCCGTATAGTCGTTTGCCGTGATTGAGTAACCATCATACTATTATACCTTACATGCAAACATAAGTTTCGTATTAATTGTATGAAAGCAACACAATTGTATTGCACAATTCAGCACTGCTTGGACGAGAAAAAAGAGTTAAATCATCTTCATTTATATTAGAAAAATATCGATCTGGGTTGTGTAAATAATATTATATTAGTATAGCTGCTTCATGTAGCCGACGTTCTGAATATCTTCTTTTTAAAGCTGTAATCATTTTTGTGTATGGATTGTATTTACCTTTATTTTTACGTTATCTTTTGTATCACGACGCGACATATTTTTATTTCCCAAAAGTTCAGAAAATCCCGGTTCTTTTATTTTGTTTCCCGGTTCTTTTATTTTGTTTCCTGGTTCTTTTATTTTGTTTCCCGGTTCTTTTACTTTATTTCCCGGTTCTTTTGAAAAGTACCGTATTCCTTTGTAAATCCCGGGATTTTCGGTTCCGGGATTTCCCGGTTCTATACCCTCCGATTGATTTGAATTTAGGTATACCTATGTATTTCGACGCGCTGCAAATATCGCAGGCAAAATGGACGCATATTGCATTTTATAGATCACCTTGAAAAAACGTGATTTTTAATTTTTCACGTTGATTTGCCAAAATATTGATTTTTGCAATATGCATCTATTGACTTTTTATTGCAATATGCATCTATTGGACATCTTTATTGTGATGTACCTAAGTAGGTACCTAAAATGTATTATATAAATAAGTTACCGATAATGGTACTACTACATTGTACTCTTAATTGTTATATAAACTTATATTGTCACAAACCAGATACATGTATGTGGTAACAAAGTGTATAATTAAAATTATATGTTCATAATTTTAAAATTTTTACGATTGAAAGTATCAAGAAGATTACTCGCACAGAACTGAGTTCAAGCGCGACGCGAGCCGGGCGAGGCAATATCACGTCTAGGAGCCGCTTCAAATACCTATAGTTTATCAACAGAGTTTTGCGAAATGGCTCTTAAATAGCTTTCGATAAGGACCACTTATTGTCTCTAAACTTATAATAGTACATAATTAACAAAATTAAAAATTTTGAAAAAATCCACGCCGGATGTAAACAAAAAAATAAGGATGAAATACCCCACCGTAGCTTACAATTATCAGGCTACTGCAACGCCCCCTGGTGGTCTAACTAGACTAACTAGTTTTTTTTTTAGAAAAAAAACGGTAACATACATACAAAAAAAAACAAACAAACAATTTTTAACCACCACATAACAAGCACTAGCTTTTTCGATTAAAAAAAGAATCATCAAAATCGGTTCACTCAGTCAAAAGTTCTGAACAAACAAAAAAATACAGTCGAATTGAAAACCTCCTCCTTTTTTTAAAGTCTGTTAAAAGATCAAGGCCTTCAGTCGCACTCTGATGAAAATTTTTCTCGGGGTATATTTCCATCGTGTATACTGACTGTACTGCAGCGAGTTGGGGTAGAAGTGTTCCTCCAGGCGCGTGGCGTGCGAGTAGGGCGCCACGGACGCGGGGTCCAGTCTCACGTCCAGCGTGAGGCACGCCCCCCGCGCCAGCTCCGAACACCAGCTCGGGCTCATGAACGCGTTGCTCTCTAGACGGCACGTCGCTGGAATAAAACAACGGTTTATTGCAGGCGTGCTGTATTTATTTATCGTACTAATATTATAAATCGACGGATACAAAGTAAAAAGAGTTAGCTGCTTTGTAGATAACTCTTTTCACTTTGCACCTGTCGAAATGTGAGTTTGTATGGATGTTTGGTACTCTTTTATGTAAAAACTACTGAACGGATTTTCATGTAATTTAGCACACAGGTAGACCAGGACCTATAATAGGGTACTTATCGCGGGCAAAGCCGAAGGTAGATTTCTAATCTATACTAATATAATAAAGCTGAAGAGGTTTTTGTTTGATTGCTTGAACATGATAATTTCTGGACTTGCATTCGGATTCGAAAAATTATTTCATGTATGATAGTCACATTTAAGAGTGGCTATAGGTCATGAAGACTTGGTTATGAATATTTAGGCAACTCCAGACTTTATAAAAGAACAACATGGTTGGTGGAAGGTTGACTGGGAGAGGATGCTTTTAGCATTAAGTCCGCCTTTGCTATTGTATGTATGTGTGGTGCAAAAAGTTAAATAAATAAATGGTTGATAGTTAATTTTCCAACTGATAGTTTCCTGACCCATAACAACATGGCATTAATCTTCAGCATATTTAACCATGCAAAAAAATTCCACCAACCATTCCAATAATTCTCAAAAATCATTGAACGCTCAGAACGGTACAATGAGTGGTAGATTACTAACCAGGCATTTGATCCTTGTACCACTGGTCGAGGTCGAATAGAAGCATGCCGTGCTGGGCGCCTGAGCCGGGATGCTCGCCCCAACACTCCCACACTAGCTGGCATATGTTGGTGAAGATACCTGAATCAACCAATGTTATATTATTTAATTTTAATTTTATGTAATTATTATATTATTTTATTATTGTACGTCTCAACGAGGCAGGACATAGAGAGACCTACATGTAAACTATTTTAATTATATTACAACTAAAATTGTACCTATAGTCCACAATAAATTGATTGATTGATATAGTAGAAGAAAGAGAAGAAACGTACATCACACATAGTGATATTTTATTTTTTGATTGTAAAATCAAGGAATAATACAATTATACTAGGATGCATTACATACTTATAATTTTTTGAAGTGAAACTTTAATACTGATGATAAGCTTAAAAAATACAACAATTTGTTGTAACATTTTATAATACAAAAAGTAAAATATCATTATGAAAAAAAAGTTACACACACACTTTTTTCATTTATGAAACTTTATAAAAAGATATCTGATCCTTACTGTCATCTCCATCGTCGGCCAGTGCAGAGTTAACAGAGTAGGTGTGGCAGGAGACACATCGGCCGCCGACGAAATTGTTCGTGTCCGCCATTGTACCCAACTCCAGTTGGAAACGAATTGTCGCCGTCAAAAACTCCTACGGAAATAAATTCGGTGTTAGGCGTGTTTAATGTTTTTTTTTTATGTAAATACTTGATAAACACAAAAATATATCAAAAAAATATTTAAAAATTAATATTTTACATATTTAAAACAAAAATGGCAACGTATTTACATATTTTTAATATTTATTTTAAATAATTCCACACAATATATCGTGTACCCCCTTCATGCGGCCGTAACCCTTTTTCGTGACCACAGACATATATCAAGAATAGACGACGCATGTACCTCGAATTGTATGAAAACCAAGCGTGTCACTTTTTTTTGACACATTGTGCTGTCACAAGAATATTTAGTGCTGAAATTCCCCATCCTAGCGATATCAATTCGAAACTGATTCGTTACCGATTCTCGACAACGATTAATGATTCTCAAAATCGATTACCGATAATAATTAGGTAAATAGAAAATCGTATGATCGTTTGTAGGCGTAGAATATGTAAAACATAAAAAATGCCTTTGGTTGGTTGTATATAATAATATAGTATAGTGCTTGAATATGACCGAATAAATAGTTTTGTGTTTTATTTAACTTGATTATTTGTTAATTATAAACACAAGCTTCAAAAATGTAAAGATAAATAAAGAGATCATAAATATTATGATTGTTTATTATTTGCTTTCAAGAAATTAAATAAATGAAAATTAAAAAAATATTTATAAACATTTCTTTTATGGAAATCAAAACATCATATGGACACATTTAAACTTACCTAAAGTTAAACGAATATTTTTTTCTAATTAAAAATTCAAAATAAAAAACAGTACCTACATCAATATTCGGTATTGCGCTTGAAATCAGCCTTCGTTTCTTTTTCGAATCCGTAAAACAGTCATCATTGAAATGAATAGAACATATACGGCTATGTTTTGTTGGAAACCAATATCTATGCCCCGTCGCTATAATTCATTTTGCTTTAATATTGGGGTCACTTGAAAACCTTTAATTATAATGTTATCATGAATAAAATCACTATACACAAACATTAATATTGTAATGAAAAATAATTTGCCTGTTAAAAACTGTCTCTATGTAAATATTATTATTCATTGGTTTTCAAAATCGATTAACATCGAGACCACACCGAGTAAATGAACAACACTATATGCTATATTTTACAGAAAAACGACAATATTCACCGTACTATGAAGCTAAGCGACGATTTATAGTAACGATTGTTTTACTTTCATTGCGTGTTCCAGTAAACAAGCCGTATAAATTTTGCTACCAAAATCAGCAATGTATTGAGTAGTATGCAGTACACAGTAAGTTAGTGCTTTTCGTTGTAAAACGTGGTAGAAATGCAATAAATATGAAAAAAATTATTTTAAAATAAATTACTACACAATTTTATAAATAAATTACTTAACGATGAAAAGAAATATTTCTTTTACCTCTGCTAACTGTATTTGTAGAATTCCTACAGTTTAAAACGTTACAATTAGGCATTTTTCGTTATTTCAGTTGACATCTATTGCCAATAGCAGTAAAACGCCAACTAAATGACACGGCGCTCAAATAGGATTTAAAATCCTTTCTGTTACACGTGAAGGCATCTACTCTAGGTATACATGTCTGTGTTCGTGACAGAAAAATCCTAATACCCCGTTTATATAGAAGTTTCATTTTAATAGAATTCCTATAGCTCTATAAAATCTTACTTGTTAAGTATCAAACAGAAAATTATCAAACTGTTGGATGTGACAAAATGGACCATGTTGATTAATCAACTCATTACGCGTTAATCGACATACCTGATATAAGCAGGAACTTTCCGGCATCATCCTTTTCCCCTGGTAGGTTAAGGAATACATAACAGCCAATGGAAATTCCTCTTCTTCAAATCTATCTATCACAGAGAACACAACCCATAGGTAACAAAACGCTCTTGGATCATCACAGGGTTCCTGAAAAATATGAACAATTTAAAAGTGTATTATACTGCAAGCAAAAATTATTATCTGCAAAATATTAGATTAATTATTAGCAGAAATTAATAAAATATTCAGTCAACGTATAAAATCTGTTAAACTGTTCAGTAAATAAAAGGCTATTATTATTATAATAATAAAATATTTCTGTAATAAAGCCATAATGAAGCCTAACCCACTGAGTCTTTAAATATCTATTCCAATTGATGTCTATATCTGCTACAGAAAAAACATAATTTACCTGGAAACCAAAATGTGTGACTGGCAAGCACTCAACATTGACTTGGGATGTGAACTCCAATTCCAAGTTAAGTAGGTTCCAAATTTGAAATGCTCCAAAATTATAACCAACAATCAAGCTCCCTAATTGAGGTATGTATTCGACAACTGTCACTCTGATGTGATCTCTTTTAGCTTTCATTCGGACTGATCCATCAGGATTCCTGAAGACATACTGCCCGTCATCAGCCAGTGAGTTTTCATTCAATAAAACTGTCAAATGATCTTGGTTATCCACAGCCAGATCTCTTTGACTTTCGATTTTATGCACTGCTTTCAGTGGTAGGCACACTAGATTGGCTGGATTTGCTTCATTGTGTATTTCATCTTCATGGCCTTGTGAGATGTTTTTTAATGCTGGAACATAATAATGGACATTATTAGGTATTATTAGGTAATCTTTAAACCTTTTAAATGGCATAAAAGGTAAGTTAAGACAATAAAATTCCATGTTGATAAGAATGGTATGTTCTTAAGTCTCAAGATGTATTTCTTGATGAGATGTAATGTGGTTTCGAGAAGTTTAAATTGCTGGACTTACCATCAACCAAGCAGGTCCTGTTGAGATCAAACACAAGCACCTCTCCTGTTTTTGTGCCAGCCATAATAAGTCCATCGAAACACATGAAAGGCCCATGTGGTATATCATCGCACACTGCCAACTCCGTCAGAATCAAATCAGTCTGAATGCAATGCAGCACTTGTGAACCATTGATGTGGAACACACAGATCATGCCAGATATCTCATCTAACTCTAAGCTAATGACTAGCTGTCTCGAGTTAGTGGTAAGTGGTGTCGGCAGTTCAACGACACTTGTGACCATTGTGCGGGATCTGAAATAAAATATAACCTTCTATTGTCAAATTGGCATTGAGAATAACTGAATGTAATGAATATGTTGTAATTGTAAATAATAATATAATTAAGAAAAATAATATAATTGCTTGAATTACTTTCATCAAGAATAAACTGTTCTGAAGATATGAAATATACAGAGTCAGAAATTTTTAAGGTAGATAACTACAATATAATAACTAATAACTATAATATAATAACTAATAAACAGAAGTGTTTTGATTTTTTAGTTTGTAATGGATAATCTCAAAAAGTATTGGACCAATTTCAAAAATGTTCTCACCAGTAAAAAGCTACATTACTTCTGAGTAACATAGACTATATTTGATTGTGATTAGTGATATTTCAATCTTGGTAATCCTATCCTATCTTACTAATATTATAAATGTGACAGTTTTGATGTTTGTGACTAAATTAAGCAAAAATGGCTGAACGGATATTAAGAAAATTTGGCAAACAGATAGTTTTTGACCCAACTTACCAGATAGGATAATTTTTTTGGATAAAGGTAAAAATTTTGTAGAATCGATGTAACTAATACAAATATGAATTACTTATGGTCTATGAAGATCACAATATAACAAAATAATAATTATGTATATTTTATTCAACTCATGTTTGAAAAATAACACATTTGGACAAGTGTACAAAATGTATAGCCAATAAAATATTCAAATTCTTGTAATAAAACTCAGTTTTGTGATTCAATTGTTTACATCCTTGGGTTTCCAAAGAATAACTTTTAATGTTTACACAAAAGCCAATTTACGACACATAAATCTAGATTTTAGTACAAAAGAACGGATGTGTTATATCAGTGAAAAAAATTATGTGGGTGTGTTATGTTGATGTAAATCTGTGTACCTGAGGCCATTTCCAAAGATTCGCGCGGCGATTTTCAGCCCACTTCTGAGATCAATGACGCAAAACTTCGGTCCAAGCGCGAGCCAGCCATGCTTCGTATCACTCAGAATACCACCAAGTGGGGTCTTATCTAGAAATTTAGACAAATTTAGCAAGTTACAGACATTAAAGAGCAATGGTATCTATTATATGTCTGCAATAGAAATAGGAACTTAATACGTCACAAATAAAGTCGATTTACCAGTCACATAAGTGTTAATTTCCAGACAAACAATGTTTTCCTACCTGAGATGTCCTCGGTCGGCTGTAAGAAACTGAAGACAGCCGGCGACAGGTTAGTCGTTTTTATTATGCTAAACACACTATCTTGTAGTTTTTGCATGTTTTACCAACTGTATTTTACTTTTAATAATGTAATCAACCAAAAATCTTCACAAGAGGTTATACGACATGTTGAAAAATTGTAAGTCTGAAATGCCTATTTAAGTACGATTTCAATATTTTATGAACCAAATTTAACAAGCTATATAATTATTACCAATAATTAATCAAAGTCACTTCTTTCTAACATTTGAATTGATTTGAAAAAACGTTACTTGAAATTGAAAAACATAAAAGCGGTAGGTATAGCGTAAATTCAAGTTGACAATTTATTTGCAGCCTGCCGCTAGTCTTGTCATTCTTGTCAACTCGGCGATTACATTGACAGTTGACAGGTGTCAGTATAGGGTATAAAATACATAGGTTATAATGTAACAGTATGTTACCATAGACATGGATTTTGTCACAGCCTATAAATAAAAACGAACTTTTGTGCGTCTGACGTCTATGTTATCTCTGGTGCGTTTGTTGCGTTTTCGGCGCTTTCATAATAGATTGAAGTATGTACTAACGTAGGCGCTTTCTCCATTTACATGATTGTCTGCTTGCAACCCATTCATTAATGGCCTTCAATTGAGCACGGGTCTCTCCTAAAGTACTCTGTGGTCTCTCCGCTAGAGGATGCATACCTGAGTCCTGAACATATTCCAAACCACCACGCACGCTGCTTCAGTGCATTTTCCTTCCGCTTCTATTAAAGTGCAGTACATTGGTGGACATTACCTACGTTACTTACTTGTAAGGTATAGTCCCTAGTTCGTCGATTATGTGTTTTATATTCAGAGAGGTTTTTTGACATGTCTTTTTATTGGTTGTAAAGCGGTTTTTTATATTAAAATCCAGCGAACGAGCCACCTGATAGTAAGTGATCACCGTCGCCCATGGATATAATAATAATAATAATAATGCTTCACACTCATAGCCCCACACTAGGATTCCCTGTGTCGTGGTTGCCATGGACTACACACAAGACAAGGACAATCACACCCAGACCGAAAACAGAAATTCAAACTCATCATTAAAATTCCGCCACGCTGGGAATCAAACCCAGGACCCTTGGCACGGCGATCCGGCATGGTAACCATTGCGCTACGCAGGTCGTCAAATACCAGCAAAACCAATTGCATTGGGGACGCGTTGGCCGTTATCAGTTTATAGAAAACGTAGGATTGAACCTGTAGTATTACTACCTCTCTCACAACCCCAGCCTAAACATTTAAAACAATTCTAGGTCGAGTGTAACTTATATGTAGGATTGATACAGTGGTAGTTACGCTACTGCGACTCATAGTCATAATAACACCCTAATGGCTGAGTGGAATATTTTTTTTTTTTTTTTTTTTTTATGCTTTGAGCAGGCAAACGAGCAGACGGGTCACCTGATGGTAAGTGATCACCGCCGCCCATGGACATTAGCAACACCAGGGGCGTCACCAACGCGTTGCCGGCCAAAAAGATGACGATAGACCCGCTTCTTGAAGGACCCCATGTCATAGCTTAGAGGGAACACCGATGCAGGTAGTTTGTTCCACAGTTTACACGTGCGAGGTAGAAAATGACGTGAGAACCGGACTGTGGACGAACGCCAGGTATCCAGATAGTGTTGATGGAACCTGGTACGTACTGTGCGGTGACGAAAATTAACTGCAGGTAGTAACCCAAACAGTTCTTCAGAACATTCCCCATTATACAGACGGTAGAATACGCAGAGAGAACCTACATCTCTCCTCAACTCAAGCGATTCTAATTCGTCTGTAAGCTTGGGATCGTCGACAAGACGAATGGCTCGCCGTTGAATTCGATTGAACGGATCCACTTGGCCAGCTGGGGCTCCGGCCCAAAGGTGGGAGCAGTACTCCATGTGTGGTCGAATTTGCGCCTTATAGAGCATCAACCTGTGCTTAGGCGTGAAGTACTGCTTAGCTCTATAGAGCACTCCCAATTTCTTTGCGGCTAGTTTGGCCTTACTAACCAAGTGGTCCCGAAACTGAACTTCATTCGAAATGTCGACACCAAGGATCCCAATGCTTTTAGAGATGTTAAGAGGAATGTTCTGGAAATGTGGTGCTATGACAAACGGGGTTTTTTTAGCGGTTAACGCGCAAACTTGTGTCTTCTCGGGGTTGAAATGGACTAAATTTAGTCTGCCCCATTCCGAGACCCGCTCCAGAGATGTCTCGACTTCAGACACAAGTTTTATCCTCTTCTCCTCAATCTGCACCCGAGAAAGATTTGCTCGGCCTGTGTAACGGGCGTCACCGGTACTGTCATCAGCATAGCAATGAATATCGCCGATGTCCAGCATATCATTGATATGCATGATGAACAGTGTGGGTGAAAGTACAGAGCCTTGTGGGACGCCAGCATTTATGGGCTTCGTATCCGAGCATGTTCCGTCAACGACGACCTTGATGCTCCGCTCCGATAAAAAACTGGCAATCCATTTGCACAATTTCTCGGGTACTCCGTAGGAAGGCAGCTTAGACAGTAATGCCTTATGCCACACCCTATCGAAGGCCTTTGCAACATCCAGACTTACAGCCAATGCTTCTCCCTTGCTCTCGATTGCTTCTGCCCAGCAATGAGTAAGGTATACTAAAAGATCGCCAGCTGACCTGCCGTGGCGAAAACCGTATTGACGGTCGCTAATCAGCTGGCGATCTTCTAGATACCGGAGCAGTTGGGTGTTTATTATACGCTCCATTAGTTTGGAGAGCAGAGATGTTATGGCGATTGGTCTGTAGTTGGATGGATTTGACCTGTCTCCTTTTTTGGGAATAGGGTGGACCAAAGCTACCTTCCATGAAGACGGCACGATGCCGGCAGAGTAGGAGAGTTGGAATAGGCGCGTTAAAACCGGTGTCAACTCCGGAGCGCACGTTTTTAGCACAACAGCAGGTATACCATCTGGCCCATTCGACTTGTTGATGTCAAGGGAAAAAAGAGCTTGACGCACGGCATTTTGAGTAAAATGCACGTCAGGCATCAGCTCACCACACTGCGGGATGGTAGGCGGTGTGTTACCCCCGTCATCAACAGTCGAATTCGACGCAAAGAGTGTGCCCAGTATTTCGGCTTTCTCTTTTGCGGTATGGGCCAGGGTATTATCTGCTCTGCGCAAAGGAGGAAGGGACGATGCACAGAAGTTGCCTTGAATGGCTTTGGCTAGAGACCAAAACGCTCGGCTACCACACGGATAGCGCAGCAGTCTCTTGCCGGTTCTGTGTATGTGCTTGAACTTTGCCTTGGCGATTTGCTTTTTTGAGGACCACGAGGCTGCGTTAAATTTCTTTTTCAGCTGACTCACTGTGGTACCTCCGAGCTCACGCGCTTCTACCCAATCCTGATAAGCAGATTGCTTCAGGCTGATTGCCTTAAAGCATTTTCTGTCAAACCAGGCTTGGGTTTTTCCACCAACGGGTACCACAGAGTTTGGAATGTAACATTCCATGCCCTGAAGTACCACATCAGCTATGGAAAGCGCACAAGCGTCGGGGTCAGCTGAAGAAAAACAAATGGGCCTCCACGGGAAAGATGAATAAAATTCCCGCAAACCGTCCCAGTCCGCCGATTTAAAATGCCAGACCCGGCGAGACGCGCTAGGTCGCCGATCTGCGGGGCGTGCCAATCGCACCGAGGATCGTACAAGGCAGTGATCAGACGAACCAAGCGGCGCCTCGACGGATACAACATAATCGTTTGGGTGGGAGGTAAGCAGAAGGTCCAAAGTGGAAGCGGAATGGCCATCAATGTCAGGGATCCGGGTCGGGCTGGACACTAACTGACTGAGGCCATTAGCCAAGGCAAAGCTGTGAGCAGATTTCCCTGCATAGTCCGTTGCACGTGATCCTAGCCATTCAACATGATGGGCGTTGAAGTCTCCCAGGATCACCACTTCGGCACAAGGGATCTGCTCTTGCACATAGTCGATCGCCCCTTGAACGTGCTCGTAGAGTCGATCTACTTCGGTATTACCGCTATGAGACCTGTACAAACCGATATAAACACGTGTTTGGCCACCATGGTCCACGCGTACGCAGATGGTGGACAGGTCTCTTCCTTCAAGAAAGTCGAGACGTTGACAACAAATATCATCTCGAGAGAACAAACAGACACCGGCGTGTGGTATAAATTTGTGTTCAAATTTATACCCCGGGTAATGAAGATAACAGGTATCTTCTCGAGCTGATATTTGTGTCTCGGTCAGAAAGAATAAGGCCGGCTTCGACGTTTCAAGATGGTAATGAACGGCGTTGAGGTTTGAATGTAAGCCCCTGATGTTGCAAAAGTCCACAAGAAATGTGGAAGGGGGTGCCGCTGGTTTTAACCTTTTTTCTTTATTCGACTTTTTCATTTTGCTTGCGGGGAAGAGTTGAAAGAGTAGGAGTGGTGCATCGTCGGTACTACCCGAGTCAAAGAGTAGTCATAATAACTATCTCGGAATGGTGGGTAGTCTGAGTTACTGACTCGGCGGACGGAAGGACCCCCGATCCGACCCGCGATTAAAGTCCCTGTCCACATCCGGCTCCCCAACCGGCAAGAAAATTAATCGACGGGCTTTTAACATTGGCGGCGGGACAGCCTCCCAGGGCGGGATCACCTGGGTTCGGGTCCCCTACAACCAACGGGCGCCAGCGGTAACGTTTCATCGGCTCTCCCTGGCCGCCGAGTCAGTCCATCACGCCCAACCACACGAGAGCAGTTGGTAATGACACTACCGGACCCGAGAAACACCAACAATAGTACACCACTCCAGGACGGGTGACAGACGAAGAATGGGAGGGAAAACGTATAAAAGATGGGGGAAGGAAGAGAAGAAGAAAACTGGCTCTCCGACACTACAACCGAAACACGTTGGAGAACATTTCACGGCTGACTCTAGAAGGAGGGTGGTTGCTATCCAGGCGGACCCCATGGAGAAATAATAATAGTAATAATGGTATTAATTTACAATTAAAATCAATAATACCAATATAATCCCTCGAGGGGCCCTACCACCAGCAGGCCGGATTTAGTCGCCTTTTACGACACCCATCCGGCGTGGGATTGGGGTTAGTATTCTAAGCCGCCCCAATACGGCTACGCCCCAATACGGCTAAAAAAATACTTACGAGTTTTAAAATAGATGTTATTAAAGGAAGTATGTATAAAAAAATCTTTCTTATTTTGGTATAAATAACTTTATTAAATAAGTACAAATAGATTGAAGTAATAAAATATTGTCTTACATTTTACTAATGTCAACTTAACGTGGTGCGAACAAAAAATTATAACAAATCAAGAATTTGATTAAAGATACTCGTATTGAATTTATGCTTACAATACTCAAGACTTTGAAGTTATAATAAAAGTAAGAAATTAAATTACGAGTCAAGTCTACTTATGGAGTTGACGACAAATATAGGATTTTAACTTGCGCAATGCGCAGTTACTTTAAGTAATACTTTCAAGGGCGGATCCAGATTTAGTCGGGGGGGGGGGGGTCACATAGTCGTCAAATCACAAGAAGTTAATTTAATTTTGATAATAATAATAGATACGAGTAAAAAATAAGTATTTTATAAAAATCCACCTATATTTAAATAACAAAAAATATAATATATAAAAACATCCGTTATGGTGGTTTAGGGATTCGCAAAATTTCCAGTGTCGCTTTACCAGCGTTCCTATCTTCTGTCCATAGTTCAGCAAATCTCATAAGTAAAATTTTAAGGGCATCCCCTTCAAACTTTGAGATTGCTGGCTTGGAAGAAGCTAGAAATGCTTTCTTAATTGCATGCCCAGGTCAAAATTTTCCAATTTCTCCAAATTCACAGAGGAGCTGGGACGACATAAACTGCAAATTGACTTGACAATCTTTTGAGCTGTAGTACAGGTTCGGCGCGTGCTAGGCTTTTAGCCGTGGGTGCGCATGAGGCCGGCTACTGGCTTCATGCATACCCTTCGACAAATTCAGGATCATTTCTTGAGCCTGACACGCTCCGAATCGCAACCTGTCTACGGCTTGGGGTTCCGGTCTGCGTTCCTCATAAATGTCCCTGTGGCAGTGATGTCGACAAGCTAGGACATCACGGACTGTCATGCCAAAAAAGTGCAGGCCGCTTCTCGAGACATGCCGCACTTAACGATATCATACGCCGGTCCCTTGCCACCGTTAATGTCCCAAGTCTGCTTGAGCCGACTGGTATTGCAAGAGACGATGGCAAGAGACCGGACGGTATGAGTTTGATTCCATGGAAGATGGGCCGGGTGCTGGTATGGGATGCTACCTGTTCAGACACGCTGGCCCCTTCCCATCTACATGGAACCAACATCAGAGCTGGTGCGGCTTGTGAAGCGGCTGAAAAGGCTAAATCACACAAATACAGGGGTCTAGGCTCCGAATATGATTTTGTCCCATTCGGTGTCGAGACCAGTCCTGGATTTGTCAATAGGCCGTATAGGCCGCGGCCTAGGGGCGGCAGCGTCCTAGGGGCGGCAGATTTCAGAAGATGATAATATAGATGATTTTGCTATTAAAAAGTGCCTTAAAAATTGTAATTCTTGTTTTTTTACGCACTTTCTTAGTGACTAAATCAGTGCCTTCCTTACTATGAATGGAAAATTATTATTTTAGAAAGGTGCATAGGGCGGCGGAAATAAATTGGCCTACACTCATAAAAAATATAAATCCGGCACTGGTCGAGACCCTTGGTCCGTGGGGTCCTAGCGCTATAAGTCTTTTTAAGGAAATAGCAAAAAGGTTAGTCGACGTCACAGGAGACCGAAGAGCTGGCAGCTATCTTGGCCAAAGAATTAGTCTATACATTGGTTGGTTGGTATACATTTCTATAATAAAATCCCAAAATTAATACGTGACTTGTCAATAGAAACTTTCAAAAAACGCGTAAAGACACAATTGTTAGGCAAGGGATATTATAGTGTAGACGAGTATTTAAATGACAAAGACGCATGGAAATGACCAGCTCTGCAACCAGTTCCGCTCAGAATAGTAAATACTTCTGTATTATTATCTTTTTTTGTAATATTTTTTTAAAAGATGTGCTGAGGAGTTTCTTTAGGCTTTTCTTCTCCTCCACGACAAAGCACCTTCCGAAAAGCCAAAAAATGACGTGCATAAGTGTATCAGTGATACCTATATGAATAAAATATTTTGACTTTGACTTTGACTTTGAGTCTATACTCAAGTCAAACTCGGTTCGGACTTGATGTAAACATTGTGTCTGATAACGTTGCATAGCAACCACAAACAAACAGGCGTATGAAACTTTTTGTTGTAATGTCAGTAACTTATTATTTTTGTTTGCTTTATTTTGTTTGTGTTTTTTTAATAAATCAAGTGCCTTCTTAATGAAAAATGCATTAAAATAATTACATAAATAGTGACTTCACTTGACACCTAACTTTACACAATTATCGCTATATTTATTTATTTATTTATTTATTCTTTTTGTAATACCTATGAAAAGGTTTTACATGGGCGGACTTAATGCCTATTGGCATTCTCTACCAGTCAACCCAGGGTGATGGCGAGAAATTTGTGGCAGGTGGCAAGAATGAAAGATTCTAAAAATGCGATCTATATAAACAAAGACTAAAATAAGTATATACATATAAATACAAGTTAATAAAATAAATATATTATTCATGTTATATATAAAATTCTATAACATATATATATATAAAGTTATACGGTTTGGGTAGTCATTTCTATTTATACACATAGACCAAAACAGTATATTTTGTTAAAAGGTTCCAAATTGCTCCTCTTAATTAAGGATGCGGGAGCAAGAATTGTTTATTGATGAAAGTGTAATAAGATGTTGGTTTTTACCTCGTTTTCTCTTAGTGTGTTGTTGTTATAGTTCAATAGTGAGTTAATTTAGATGTCACAAATGTCATAATTATTATTTAGTTCTATAATACTTATCTGGTGTACGAAACACAAATCAGTTTGTGAAAACCCTATAGAGGAATTTTAATGGTTTGTTTACATCGGGTCTGATTTGAATGTGAATGTAGTATAGCTATTCAAAGGGGGAACACTGCCAGTATCTTCGGAACCTTGCCTAAAGGGACTCCTTGTAATAATATATTTTAGTTATGTATTATTTTTATATTATTTAAGGTTTTTTTTAGTTTTAGTTTAATTGTTCTTGTATATATATATATATTATCTTCAGGCTCTACATTGTAATATGTGTAATATGCCTTATTGTGTACGTATTTGTTGCAAAGAACATCCATACCAATACCATATCATAAAGCTATCAGACATACATTAACAATTCCAAAATAATTTATTTTAATATTGATAGCATATAATATATCATCAGTAAAGAATGTAGTGAAAACATTATGTTTAACAATTTTAATTAGTGGTCCACCTAGATCCTGCACTCAGCCCAGGGGAGAGGGGGAGGGTCATGACCCCCATGACCCCGCTGGATCCGCCCTTGACTAGTCTGCATATAAAAATAAAATTATTAACCTACCATTAGCATTCACGTTCTTTCCACCCATTCATTCATATACAATGTTCCTTTAACAAAAATCAGCGAAATTCAAGTAGGATCCCATGATTCTCAGATTTTATAGTTACATTACATGGTGATGGAAAAATCTCTAGAATTTCACTAGCGAAATTTCATAATAGCCTATCTACACTATCATTGAACAACATTTGTCTCAATATAAGCCTAAAAGGTACTTTCAAGGAATTTATTTTAAACAAAAATTTTAATAATTTGAGCATGAGCATCACATTTTTTTGTTTCGTTCGATAGGTGTCACCGTGACATTGACGACGTTTTTGCTTGCTTCATTTGCGTACGGACTAATTTTAATTTGTCCTTGGACAATATTTAACATAGAAGTGTATGGACTCTCCAGAACTTGATTACCTGTAGGGGCTGTAGGGATCTCTGCTTTTCTGTTAGCATTATCATTGCGATTGTAAACACTCTCGTAAACTGAATTTTTCATCGAGACATAGGGTTGATTTGGTGAATTTCTGAGATTCTGATTAACTTGGTCTAATTCATTCGGAACGTTGACTGGATAGTTAGGTTCTGGTAATTGTCTGCCTGATTGTATTTCTAGTGGAATTTCTATATTAGTATTAGAATTTTCTAGTGGGCTATTCCGTATAATATGAAGACTGTTGGATCTAGATGATTTTTCAACAGATTGTAAAGTCGAACTACTGCCCTTAATACTGTCGAGTTCTTTTGAGTATACTTCTTCACTTCTTTGAAATCTTTGCGCATACGCCGATAAAGGTGATTTATTGACGGGTATAGAAGAAACGCTTAAAGACCTGCTCGGTGAGTTTTCAGGAAATCTATCTACTGATGAAAATTGCTTGTTTTCTGCTCTGTAAGGTAATGTGTTACCTGCCTCCATCGAACCATACGCGCTGTCTTTATTGGAACTGTATGATGATGCTTCTTCTTTAACGCCGTATCTTCTAGCGACGTTTGGTGGAGCAACAGGTTCGATATTTTGAACATCATATGATAGGGGATTCTTGTCTGCCGTTTGATGTTTAACACCTTCAATGATCTCACCGGTTCTGGGGTTAATGTGTTTTTCTGTGTCATACCGAAGAGTTACTCTGTGACTTTCATCAATGGGATGAGGACGGGATCTATCTTCTAACTCGGCGTCACTGTCATCGTAGACACTGGGTTCGTAGGTTTCTTCCTGGATAAAAATGAAAAAGGAATTTAATTACTCACATAATTTAGTCACACCTGATAGCCCAAAAACGTCGCTTATATAAAACTTATGTTAGAGCCGTACTGAAGTAACTTCAATCGAAGAAGTTGAGAACAAGGTGCGCATCAACTTCTTAACAGCCAACCTTTAGAAGTCCATTAAACGCTTTCCTTTTCCTAAATAATATCATTGAAATGGTTTTTGGGTCTTCTGAATACAGAATGGAATAGAAAGCCCGTCTTTTGTTTCGTTCATTAGTGAAATAAAAATTCATGTTGTCATTAATTTATCATAAGGACTTGATGAGCGACGTTTCTGGAATATTCTTCCCTACCGTGGAGTCATTACCACTCCTTTATAATATGGCCTATCCACTGCCAATAGCATAAGACCACATCATGGATAGGTACTACGTACCTTAGCATCTGGCCAGGAATTTTCTTTGCTTATAAATTACTTATTTACATAGCTCAGTTACAAAAGTATACCTCTTCATCCACTTCTTCTATAACGCTGTTTTGTATCCACTCTCGAATCCTTTGTTTTTTTGCGTGTCGATCTACTGTTGTCTCTATTCCGTTGTCCCGAAAATGTTTCAAGAGGATATTTTTTTCGTTTGGATCACTATGGAAACTGTACATCGATGGACAAAGTTCATCAACATCCCCTCCAGCTAAAAATATAATCCAATATTTACAATTATCCAATATTTACAAGTACAGTGTTTATTTGATAGATATAGAATAACCTAAGCAAAGCGTTTAGCGTAAACACAAAACTAGTTAAAATTTTTCATTTACTTAAATTATTTAATTTTTATCCCTTGCTCACTGCTAATTAGGTATATCATGATATTATTAGAAACCTACCAACTCTATCAGTGTAGCCTTTAGCCATCCATCGATCATCTAGGAAGCGATGTAAATCGTTGAAATTCGTTGCTCTTTTCTCTATCCTTGGTTCGACGAACTTTTTGAACATTTTTTGTGCTCGAGACGATACCATCTTCCACAACTTTGGCTGTCTTTTTAACGGATTTGCACTATTGTACCAATTGAAGAAACTGAAAATTCAATAGTGAAACCTATTAATTCAGAAACATGTTATACCTATAGTAAATTCATGAAGTACGCAATCAAATTAGGAACAATATCGTTTCCCAAGATGTTGTCGTACTCTTAGCAGTAACTACGAGTACTATAATTAATTAACGTAAGCAAATTACAGAGTATGGATTACGAGTTTCCGTTCTATTTATTAATTTGCTTTAATGAGGGAACATTCAATTGTTTTGTTTAGAAATTTAAACCAATATGTTAGCATCGTAAACTGTTATTTTAAATACTAATCAAACAGTAAAAACTTGATGAATTTGAATTATATTGTTAGCATTAGAATTTTCTATTACTCTAGTAAATTACCTTAAATATCTAGGATCATCAAATGCTGCTTTTTGCCAAGGCAAACACCCGGTCAAGCATATAAATATAACTATTCCAAATTGCCAAATATCATGGCTAATCAGGGCTCTGAAACAAAATGTAGACAACCGTAAGTTTTGTATTCAGGTGCGTTTACAAGATCGTATTCACGATAAAGTCATACAGACACTAATATAAAGCGTTAAAAAATCAATTTATTCGTAAAAAAATTGTACTTCTCATGCATTAATGTTAGGTTTGTAAAATATAAATATTCTATTACTTATAACTACTATCCATGGCTAATTTTAAAACCTCAGGCGGTGAATATGGTAACCATTCATTTCTTCTTCTAACTACTGATTGTACTTTTCTCGTTTCTCCAAAATCACAAAGCTTTATCCTTGAGAAATCCGATTTGAATATGAGAATATTATCTAGTTTTACATCGCGGTGTACAAGTTCTCTTTGATGAAGGTGTTCTAGAGCAGCAGCTAATTGTTTTGCTACTCTTTTAGTGTGAATTTCTCCAATTCCAGTATCAAGCATGTTTGAAGTTAAGTCACCTGAAAATTGAAATTTCAAAGTGTTAATAACTTCCAATCGATTAACTGTTGTATAGTACGGCAGACGTAACTTGGCACGTCTGAACATAGGCTTTGCGAACTTTAGCGCATGTAAGACAGAGATAGCGACACGAACATACTAACGTGTGACTGAGACATAATAAGCCGCGTACTGAGCATTGCCGAATTGTGTTACTGCGCAGCCTTCTGCGCGAAGTTCAGACGCGCCAAGATACAGCGGCCGCACTATACCTACTAACAAGCGATCTATTTTTTTTAATTTAAATGAAGACAAAGAAATTATGTCAGCTAATTAAAGTGACTTGTAAATGAGGACACACACTGAAAACGTGCTAGATTTAATACTTATTCGTCGTAGATCTTGGCTCTAATCCAACACGATGTTTGTAAAAATTTTGTGGCGAGTTACGAGAGGAACAAACGAGCTATGTCAAGTTGGATCCATCAAATAAATAAAATGTGGATGTATTGGTGAATTTATTGTAGTATGTGAAATACTTTTAACTAAAAATAATATGAGTCATCGGTCAAAGTCCAAGAACTATTGTAATAGTCTGTCCTAAGTCAATAAAAATGTTAATCTTTGGACGAGGTCAGTTAGTAGTGGGATGAGTGACCGGTTTGCCAATTTTATTTTGCCTTCAAATGCTTCCGTTGCTCTAATTGCCGGTACAGTTGTCAGGAGTGAAGTTAGTTTGAGTTACCTACGGAATTTCTGGATTTTTACTGAGTTTTCAGGATTTTTAGGTTTGTGATAGATTTGATATATTAAGAGCCATTTCGCAAAACTCGGTTGATAAACTATAGGTATTTGAAGCGGCTCCGCGGCGTGATATTGCCTCGCGCGGCTCGCGTCGCGCTTGACCTCAGTTCTGTGCGAGTAATCTTCTTGATACTTTCAAACGTAAAAATTTTAAAATTATGAACATATAATTTTAATTATACACTTTGTGACCACATACATGTATCTGGTTTGTGACAATATAAGTTTATATAACAATTAAGAGTACAATGTAGTAGTACCATTATCGGTAACTTATTTACATAATACATTTTAGGTACCTACTTAGGTACATCACAATAAAGATGTCCAATAGATGCATATTGCAAAAATCAATATTTTGGCAAATCAACGTGAAAAATTAAAAATCACGTTTTTTCAAGGTGATCTATAAAATGCAATATGCGTCCATTTTGCCTGCGATATTCGCAGCGCGTCAATACTACCTAAATTCAAATCAATCGGAGGGTATAGAACCGGGAAATCCCGGAACCGAAAATCCCGGGATTTACAAAGGAATACGGTACTTTTCAAAAGAACCAGGAAACAAAATAAAAGAACCGGGAAACAAAATAAAAGAACCGGGATTTTCTGAACTTTTGGGAAATAAAAATATGTCGCGTCGTGATACAAAAGATAACGTAAAAATAAAGGTAAATACAATCCATACACAAAAATGATTACAGCTTTAAAAAGAAGATATTCAGAACGTCGGCTACATGAAGCAGCTATACTAATATAATATTATTTACACAACCCAGATCGATATTTTTCTAATATAAATGAAGATGATTTAACTCTTTTTTCTCGTCCAAGCAGTGCTGAATTGTGCAATACAATTGTGTTGCTTTCATACAATTAATACGAAACTTATGTTTGCATGTAAGGTATAATAGTATGATGGTTACTCAATCACGGCAAACGACTATACGGATTTGGGTAGAAAACAGTTTTTCCCTATTTAATGCTCCTGAGAGATAAAATAGGAAACGCGATACTAACTATTTTCACGCGGGGAAAGCCGTGGTAAAATAATCCCGAAAGAACTGAAAATCCCGGGAATCCCGGTTCCAGCATAGGCGAGTACCGAAAATCCCGGTAATTTAAAACAGGATCGGTTTTCGATACCCTAATCATTACCGTGATACAAAAGATAACGTAAAAATAAAGGTAAATACAATCCATACACAAAAATGATTACAGCTTTAAAAAGAAGATATTCAGAACACTATTCTTTGAATGTTAAAAACGAATTCTTTATTGTTTTCTGTTGGTTTACAAAACAAAATATTGACAATAGTCTAGTATAATAAATTATGAGAAACGAAATTCGCACTTTCCTCCTGAGAATAAGGCATACTGACGTCGAAACTGCTAGGATAGTTTATTTTGCTTATTTCCACAGTGTTATGTCATATGCCATCTTGCTGTGGGACAAGGCAGCCAATATAGAACAAATTTTCATTCTCCAAAAAAGGGCTGTTAGGGCTATCTATAAACTTAAGTCTCGGGAATCTTTGCGTGAAAAGTTCAAGGTAATAGGTATACTTACAGTAGCTTCCCAGTATATCTTCAATAATGTAGTTTTTATAAGGAAGAATATAAACGCGTATAAACAAAATTTTGATATTAATAATCGCCAAACAAAAAGAATGTATCAATTAGTTACGCCTTCGTTCCGCCTAAGTAAAGTGCAACGATCTTTCATAGGGCTTGGTGTACATTTCTATAATAAAATCCCAAAAATAATACGTGACTTGCCAATTGAATCTTTCAAAAAACGTGTAAAAACACAATTGTTAGGCAAGGGATATTATAGTGTAAACGAGTATTTAAATGACAAAGACGCATGGAAATGATTAGCTCTGCAACCAGTTCCACTCAGAATAGTAAATTTTTGTATGATAATATATTTTTTGTAATATTTTTTTTAAAAGATGTGCTGAGGAGTTTCTTGAGGCTTTTCTTCTCCTCCATGACAAAGCACCTTCCGAAAAGCCAAAAAATGACGTGCATAAGTGTATCAATGATACCTATATGAATAAAATATTTTGACTTTTTTTTGACTTTTGACTCCCAAACCACTTGCTCTACAAGAAAAATGTATGGCACATAAAATGTCAATCTTTTTATGGGCTACAACTTTTACTCGATCCTTTCGGAAATCGTCTAGGACGCACCGTTTAGGAGATATAAGGAGTTTTCGGAAAATTTGGGAGGGGGGGGGGTTAAGGTTGGGCCCAATAAGATTGGGTAATGTTGCAAGTATGAGTTCCACAGGAAGGATGGAAATTCAGTCGGAAATCGTCTAGGACGTACCGTTTAGGAGATATATGGTATTTTAGGAAAATTTGGGGAGGGGGGGGGGGGTAAAAGTGGGTTCAGTAAGATTTAGCAATAAGGTTTGGGGGTTTACTAAAGGGGGTTGAAATTTCCGTCTAAACTTGTCTAGGACGCACCGTCTCCGAGATATCCGGGATTTCCGGTTTTCCAAAAATCTATATCCCGATATCCTGATCTGCCGATCTGCGCCTACCTGATGAGTGCGGTATTTGCCCGGATGCCTCCCAGATTATCACGACGCAAAATTCCACTTTTGGGTGAAGAACTGAGGGGGGGTGGGGTATAGGGGGAGGCGAGGGGTTGTGAAGGGAAAAAATGAGAGGGTGATTTGTATTTGTGTTGTGTATTTGAGATACGTGAGTTTTGGGGAGTTGACGGAACTTGGGTGCACGAGAGTTTCCAAACAACGAATGTATTATCTTTGACTAATAATAAGTGACTATAGCTGACTAATGTCGGAGCTTCTATCATTCCAACATTTTGGCTTAGCAATAGGGTCCCGTTGACACCGTTTGGGTACGGAACTCTATAAAGTACAGATTGATCTAAAAGTTGTATAAATAAAGGGTATGTGTATACAAGTTATAATTATTTATTATTTTTTTTCTATGTAAATATGTAATTTACACATATAACAAAAAACCTAAATACTGTAAACAGTAACTAATGTCTAAAAACGGACAATGTTTTATTTCAAATTACAGCAGTGACTTCCAACCCAATAGGGGTTGAATTTCCAAAAATCCGATAGCCTAAAGCCTTCTTCGATAAATGAACTATCCAATACAAAAAGAATTTTTCAATTCAAACCAGTAGTTCCTGAGATTAGCGCGTTCAACCAAACAAACAAACAAACTTTTCAGCTTTATAATATTACAATAGTAATAGTATAGATTAGTATAGATATAGTTATATTTTGTACATATGTATGTTCGTGATTTTCTCCGTTACTACTTACACTACATAAATTGGAAAGAAACAGTTACTTAATTTCTATTGTTTTCTTCAAACCAAAGATGTTTAAAGCAGAATATTACGCAAACGGACCCCTGAATTGAAAAATGGTCTTTTGAAACCTATAATATTTTTGAAAGACCTTTTCAACGATACCCCACATTAAGGGGTAGACGAAGAAAAAATCATACGGAACGGACAGACGGACGGACGGAAGGACGGACGGCCGGACGGGCTAGCCGGCCGGTTGAAATAACGAACGGACTAGACATGATTCCGATTTGACTACAAAACCCTGAAAATTATAGAAAACTAAAAATAATACAATTGACTGTAACAAAAAATTCTCACGTGATCAAGACTGTTCAATGGCAATATAATTACGTTACTTTTACGAAATCTATTCCTTAGATGGCTAAAGCAAAAATTGACATAGGTCCGACGTCCAAGAGTGCTGCCGCACGACTGATTTGATTTCGCGCCAGTGCGTATCTTTATATGGTAAAGTAAATTCGTTTTAATAAATTATTTTTTGCAGTAAGATAAAAAAAAAATTACGTGTCATATTCGACAAAGACCATATTTTATTACTACATAAATTTTTGATGGGAAATACGCTTTATTGAATACAAAAATCGATGGTAAAGTCATGGCATAAACCATGAAAATTGGTAATGTTATTGAATTAATTTTGAAACGAATATTATAGTAATCGTATATCCCTTCTAATAAATGCAAAATATAATATATGAGTGTTCTCTAGACATTTTTTTTTACTCAATTTAATAAAACTTAATAAAGAAAATCAGTGTATGAAATTGACTCTGTCGTCCTTTTGCTGAAAAATAGTTATGCTAGATTGACAGTTACGCAGAAACAAATTAATATTTTCAAAATTCCGGTAAATGAAGATCCAAGATGAAGGATTGATCTATTTTATGAGTTCATTTGCCAGCATTAATATCTTTCTTATGATACTAATTTTTGACATCAAATTCTTCATTCCGCGCGTCTAACCGCGAAATGGCTCTTAAATGTGGAATGGTTGGATAGTGCAAAAATCCAATAACTACATCATTTATATGTTTCTTTTTACTGAATTAGTCATTGCGTTTGCGGTAATAGGTATTAACACTATTTTTTATTGGTATCTTTGGTCCGTTAGATAACACTCAGGGATACTTTAGGCAGCATAAGCACCCAACTTTATTCTTCCATCAATCCACAAGTAACGATTTCGCTCTTGGCTTTCTCGATAAATATACTGGGTATGTCGATTTTCCGAGATATGCACCTAATTTGGCCTAAAATGACTGGACTATACGGGTTATAGTCAGTTACGGAAATCATGAAAAAAATGGTCCTATATATACCCTGTCCACAAATCTTAGAGACTAAATTGACGTTTCATGGGTGACCAGTTTCGGGCGCAAATTAAATAGTGATGATCATAAACCGGAAAGTAAATCGGAAAAATATTCGCCACTTTTACGGTGTGTCGAATATTTGCATTAAAGAGTGCCTAAAACTGGTATAAAAATAAGTTTTAGCAACCATATCAAATATAATGATATCCATAATATATTTACCCTAATTAACTGAACTTAAAAGTTATTTTACTTACAAGAACGAATATTTGGTTATGGCTACATTCAGTATACAGCTAATTTTATACTATATAGCCAAGTACTAAATATCTAGGTAGATATGACAAATAGGCGATTCTTACACTGCTCCGCGCCCCACTACAGAGCGTAGATCTGCCTCACCACGCGTTTTTTTTAACGTTGTACCGAAGTATAATATCAGTTTCTATAGAAAACACGCGTGGTACATCAATCAGATTACAACGACTGAAGTATAAAGTATGCCATATTGAGCCTATCGCTCACAGACGCGGGGCGTGGAGCAGTGTTAGAATTGCCAAACGGAACACCGACCTATTACTCAGGATATTTTGGTTTAGTCGGATATCTTGAAATAAATTCCTAAAAGATTTACTACAAACGAATGCGTATATTTTGCATAATTATTTCGAGAATGGCTAAGTGTTATTGATACATTACTTCCGTACCAGCGGCCATTTGCTTCAAAACTGCATGAATATTAGTGGGATTGAATTAATTTAATTTAAAGGATGAAGGATTTAGTAATAACTTAAACACATAAAGAATATTTATAACATAACTTTATTCAGAATCAGACCTAGTGCTATCACTGTAAAATGTATCATCTGAATCACTACCAACTTCTATAAAAAAATTGAGATATCCGAAATATCTCATATATATCTCATCGACTATATGCCCCAGGCAATAACTTTTAAGTGAAAATAAGTTTTATTATCGTATGAATGATAATATTGTTACTAACTGAATGTTTTTTTTAATTAGTTCAAACTTCTCACTATTCTTATGACATGATTTACGATTCAAAAAACCGGAAAAGTAGATCGCACAAATTTAGCTGGTAACATTATTTCGAACTTTGACATTAGCGACTGTCATTTTAGTCTCTAAGATTTGTGGACAGGGTATAATAAACTTAATCTACATTATCTACTTACCAAGGGGAGCATATTCTTGACAGAATACATAAAAGCCAGCAGTCTCAAAAGCAACATCAAACGTTGTAACTATATTTCTATGGGCACTTAAATGTAGGCTGTAATGGAATTCTCTATAAAAATCTCGTATAGAAACGTAAGGCTTTGGTAAGGCTTTCAACACAATTTCTGTGTCAGAAGCTCTGTGTTCCACTAGAAGTATTTTTCCAAACCATCCTTCGCCGACTATTTGCAATATATCAAACTCTTCAACCAAACATACCTGAAAATTAAGTCTTATATCAAGCACACTATACTGTTCATTAATAGATTGTTGTTCCTCTTTACTAAAAACTATAGTCATCGGCCAAGTAGACAGCAAAAAAAAACTAGACTGAATTGAATCCAATCCACAAAAATATTGCATCAGTTAAGCAATTATTTTACTGCAGCTCGAATTATGTAACAAAACGTTGAACTACAGAAAAATGTTAAGGTATAAGGGGGAAGGGCTCCATCAATTTTGAACCAAACCCAACATTCCCTGCTCGTGGTGCACCCTCGTGAACAGTCTTTTCGATCCTAACGGAACTTGACGGACCTTATGCATGATAGTAAGGTTTTTTCCGGCCTGGTTAAGTAATACTCTCTTACATAAATGAACCGTGAATTTTTTCCCTTGATCATACTTTCACAACGTATTAGTCTACTTAAGCTGTAGGTTGTCTGGAAGAAATTGTTGATTAGCAATAAGATCGCCGATTGTTTTCTTATTTTTATACATATCTTTTTATTGTGTTGAAATTGGCGAACAATAAAGAATATTTGTATTTGTACTGCACTTACTTTCTCTAACTCGAATTCTCTAACTTTATGTATAGAGCCTGTTAAAGCTCTTCTTGCTCCACTGTTCATCTTTGGTTTTGTTTGTAATTCATCTTTTTCATCCCTGAAATAGAACAGATAAAATGATTGTCCTCTCACGGCAATTTATTATGTTACCAGTGTCTAATTCCCTTCAATCTTTACATTAATTACTATCTTATTTTACATTAATACACTATCTTAAGTAGTTTAATGATAATTGATAGACCTTCGAAGCTGTAGATAATTCTCATCTTAAATCCTACTACTGGTCTTTTATCGGCAATACGAGAAAAATACTAAGTTTGTCCGTAAGCAAATGTATTGCTTCGTAGAAATATTTCCCTAGAATAAAAGTTATATACATTAGCAGTGTTGATTGTTTGACTACATATTTTGTTCTAATGACCGTATAACTATACGTTGGTCTCATTTCGCAAGAAATCTTTGAGTGAATGCTCTTGGATCCTTGCCAGAGTTTGGTGTCTAAGTACTCCAGATCCAGACAGCTATCCTGACGTCATACAATGACGTTTTATATCAATTTGCCCTTTATAGTCAGTAATCTATCACCAAATTGGCATAATGTTTATTGGCAATTGGTAATTCATTATATCTTGAGATAAATGTATAAATTTAGATTTACGTCCAGAATATGAGCTCCAATTGAAACATTATTTACCTACGAATGTATCTATCTGATTCATACAACTGGTAATATCTATACTATTATACTGCCACTATAATTACAATATAAGTAGACTCCTAAAACTATAATTTTTGGAATTATTGTCTGTCTAGCTTTGCGTTTATTTCCGCTAATCTCAGAATCGGATAAATCGATTTCAGTACGATTTTCAACTGTGTATTGTTGTAATAATGATAATGTATCACTGGGAAGTTGTTGATCATTCACAATACAAGGTATCCTAGTGTGGGATCAACGTTCTAAGCATACGATACCACTTTAATTATGAAATTTAACAATAATTAAATAAACCAATACCTCATTAAGCTTGGGGTATATTTATCTTAATAAATTACCATGTCAATTTAAACAATCCGTCTAAACATTTTTCGGTTTGTTTTTCAGTAAGGGAAGGGGGGGCATAACGGGGACGTTAAGGGAAATAGCCAATAACAGAATAAACAAAATATATTAAGTAATTATTATAATCATAACACTTTGATTACATATTAGGGTTATCATTTGGCATAGAATTTTGCGAAGTAACTAATCAAATAATGCTTAAATTTTAATTTTACGAAACCCTCATGAAAACCCCATTGTGCCCCGTGGTAGGGGCAGTATGGGGTACATGGTTATTTTATTCACAATATGTGCAGATGTGAATTTCTTCTGGGTTTTCGTCGTCAACACGAGCACAGGCTGTATGACACTATCGTCTGCATAGCTGGCAGGCCACCCAACCCTCTTCAGACTTTAAATATGTAGGTATGTTTCTCATCAAGGCAATACAAGCATAAAGTATCCTCGTCTACGTTTTGTATAATGTATGTATTGCCTCTCGAACTTTTTTTTGTGCGTTCGTACCATATGTAATACCTAAAACAAAGTTAAAATTCCAATATCAAATATTCACATCATTCCTTTAGGCTACCTTACATAATGGGGTACCCCGTCATGCCCCATAGCGATGACCCCGTTATGCCCCCACTGGTAACATTATTTGAAATAATTGACAAAAAAAACGAATCGATAGTTAGAGTGATTTTGTTTAAAACATATCAATAAATAATATCTCTACAAAAACACAACAAATAAACAACAACAGTAATGAAAACACTTATCTTTTTACATGTGTTTCCGTATTCACTCAAAATTAGATGAAATCACATCAAAAAATATTTATTTTTGTAAAAACCAAACAACTGCAGACTAGTCGTTGGTCACTGTCGGATTAAATACTGATACAAAATGGTCATTTATTAGTGAAAACAACAAACGTCTAGTGTGCAGTTTTTTTGGATTACCCCGTCGTGCCCCGTGACCCCGTTTTGCCCCCCCTTCCCCTACTACGGCATGAGTTTCCTGAAGTAAGGTCGGTTGCTAAAACTGTAATAGGTACATATTGGGGATAAGATCCTGATGTATGCTATGATGATTCTCCTCGTGTTAACCAGGTAATTGTTGTGTTGATTGGAAAAGGCATTGAATTTAATTAAAAAATTTAAATGTTTATGTTTTGTTGGTTTGAGAGTCTCTGGGTTTTTTGTTTCACTGTATTGTAACATTTGCAACTTTCTTACAGTAGTACTTCAGAAGTCAGATTTCTATTGTTGTCGTTGGAGATTTTAATATTTGGTTTGATATGAGCAGGTAATTCCAGTTCCAGTTGATTTACGTGTATTGATCGTCAGGTAGGTATTAGCGATTATACTTAATTGACGTTGTTATTTATCTATTAATTTATTGCATAGTTGTGACACTTGCGACCATCTTGCGACAAACCGAATTCGAGACAAACGCGATGCAGTCTAAAGATATTGATTGTTATTGTTTTATGGAAATCGACAAAAGAAATCTTCAGTTTTAAACTCAATTTATTTATAAGGTGCCAGGATATATTTTTAAATCAATTATACTATTATACTACCTAGGCGATCTAGGAAATATAAGGATAAAATGACAAAGGACGTAGGTACTTAAATAATTTTTAAATTTATAATAATGCCGTGTGGCAATTCATAAAAAAAGTTCATAGAGTTCATCAACATTTAACAAATAGGTATATTTCTAACTTACTAAATACGAAGCGTCTGGCATCAACTATGTAGTAAATTATTTTAATAATTAGTTTTTAAAAATTGGTTGTCTGTAAAGTCGGTTTACGGACAATGGTTTTACGTGATAACGTCTATTTCGTAGAAGAATAATTTATGATATAAATAATGTAATGTAAGAACGTAATGGAAGCCCTACGCACGGAGCCGCGGTGCTACTCGCCAGTTGTGTCAGCTTGAACATGCCTTGACGCGCCACCGCGACCCGCGTATCTAGCTAGATTATAATATTAAATTTCATACTAACTATACGATTTTAAACATATTTGAGTTGAAAATTTGGTTTAAATCGTTTTAAATATCAGGAGTTGCGCGACATCTGTGATTTTCTTGACTACAACTAAAGTCCGAGTCGATGTACTGTGTAAAGTTCTTTCAAGTAGTTCATACCTATAAACAGAGATGACGCTATTGTAGATTTTCGTTTTCATATAATAATAATACGTACGAGCTACGAGAGATCATTTCTTTTCAAAAGATTGTAAAATAAAATAAAAATGAAATGAAAAATGCCTTCCAAGCGGACCGATTACGCTTGAGTGGGAGAGAGACGGCCGGTCTAGCGTGCCTCTCTCTCTAATGCTGCGCGCGCTTCCGTGACGTTACTCCGGCCGTTACTCGGTTTTCGTGAATGCCTCTCAGGCTCATCGTCTTTATAAACGTTATCACGTTAAAAGGATCTCAAATTCATTTTCTGGGTGAATACGATCTGGGTGAATCAGAAACGAGCGTTTTTTTTTCAATTTTGGTGGCGAAATTTTCTCTTCAGTTTTCGTAAAAAATAAGGACCTGGTATAAGAATACTTAGAAAGTCTAAGCTAGAAGGACCTTCAAGAGGTTGAGACCTCTTGATATTCTCAGGAATATCTCGATAACTTTTTGAGATATTTAAGTTCAAAGTCTACTTTGGCCACCAGAATTGAAAATCGCCTACCAAAATAGAAAGTACCCACCAAAATTTAAAAATCACTAAAATTGAATGTTCTGATATTCACCCTTCTGATTCAAACGGTACTTATCCTAAATTATCTTGAATTTTGGAAATTGTTATATTTGGAAAATTTTTGAATCTAAGTTTTCCATTATTCCGTTTTTAACTGGCATCTCAATCGACATAAATATTGTATTCAAAGTTATTCTGAGAAGTTAACTATTACTTATAGCTAAAAATGTATCAAACTGTTCCAACTAAAACGGCAGAAAACATAATACACGTTTTTTAAAATTTACTAGATACACTACTAGATACACAGTATTTCACGAAATTTTCAAACATGATTTATGAGTGAATATTTATTACTGTTCTGCTAAAATAAATTCAATTTTAAAGTATTTTTATTATACCTCTTGAATTACGGTAATAGATAGATATTTTTATTTGTTGAAACTTGAAACTGTGGTTACTTGTCTTGGCTGTATAATAATATATGTACCTAAGCATTTTCAGTAGTGGTGGGCGATTATGAGATATACTAATGGAATCATTCGATTATGAAGATGTTTCGAAATATCTCGATTATAACCGTTAGTAATTACTAATCTGTATCTCTACTAATTCGCTGTCCTCGTTGGCGGATTTCTAATATCTAATTTGTATATCTAAGATTAGTAATACAAATTAGTAACGTTATTCGATTATGAAAATAAAAATAGTTACTAATCAACAATCGATTATCAGTATTAGTAATTAGTGAATGTTTCGATTATTTAAATCATTCATGATCGCCCACCACTAATTTTCAGTCCCTGTCTAATCGCTAGAGTCATTATTATTATTATTACTAATTTTATATCGTAAGACTTTTAGGCATTGATGATCAATGCCTGATCTATCATTCCTTTACCTACGACCAAGTCTAACACCTCATGCATTCATGTTATGTATGTTACTTCTTTCAGCCTATTCAAGGTTCGATTCCATGGAGTCTGGCTTTGACTCTGTGAGATGTATGATCTGATGATGTTAGCTGAACCTACCCGACGAATGTAGTTCTTTAATATCTCGTTATTGCCACCACACTCACTAATTCATCTTCATATAGGTACATTTATTCGTAACCAAAGTTTCACAATTTTTTTCTCAAAATTATTTAAACATCAAGATTATAATTATAACGCATATAACAGGGCAAAAGTCTGAGAAGGGCAGCAGCAGATGCCCTTTTACGATTCCAGTACACAGAACACTTGGATCACATCCAGGCACTTTTATTGCTTTGGTCACAGAGGTCACATTTCACTGGTTCTTTGTGAGTTCACAAGTCAAAAGTTCTTATATGGAGACTTTTTTAACTCGCGAAGAAATTTTAGAAAGATATTTCTAGGCTAGCAGTGCGCGTCCAGCCACCGGCGCTTGTCTCGACTGGCGTACACGCAGCGACTCCCGGGAGGTTATTTTTGTGCTACAAGACATATAAAAATTATTTTGTAACGGAAATGTTACGATCAACGACCCATTCGGTGAAAGATTTTACTCTACAGTGGATCGGGAAGCCGAACATAATGCGTTGACAAAGAAGTTCTTTGTTAGTCCAATTAGCCATATTTATTCATTTATTTCTTTATGTACATACCATACAAAAAGTATAGAAACAAAGACGGACTTAATGCTAAAAGCATTCTCTGTCAGTCAACCTTCGGGCAGTAATAATTTAATACAACGATATAAACAACTTATTAAATTAACTTCCTAAATTAGCATGGGATTCCTAAATTCACTTTAAGACACAAAATGTTTGTAAGTCAATTATCCGCTGCGGTCATCAGAAATTGGGCCCGGAAAATTCACTCATCGAGCAGCGTTAGGTTGGATTTTAGGTAATATTTCAGCTGAAAAGAAGAAAGCCTGTTCCTGTATACTATAGATAATTTTAAGAGCCTAAGATATTGGAGATTATAGACGAAGTACTTACTCCAACTCCAAAGATTTTGAGAGGTAAAAAGTCAGATATTAAGAAAAGACGTAAGTATTTAAAGTAAACAATAGATAACAAAAGAGGGGCATAGATTTCGATAATCCTTAGAATAAGGAATAAACGATAATCATAAAAAAACCTTCGTGTTTTGCGGAAATAAAGTCGTAAAATCGAAAACAATGTAGTAGGTAAGTCTAGGGGCACGAAATGCCAATATTGCCAATAGAGGATTGGAAAATTTGGAAATGCGTTTATACACATTTCCAGGAAGGAAGTAGAATAAGGCAAAACTATTGTAAATAAATACTATTGGTAGGTAAGGTACATACGTGGCATTCAGGTTAAGATGAAAGTGCCGGCTAAAAGGCCTGTGACATGGCGTAAGCCCTGCATTTGCTTGAGCAGCTGGGTGTCGCGACAACTAATAACGATTTCACCAATAGATAAGGAGTTGAACACATCAATATACGAGTTCCCTCATTATTAACTCCTGTTATCCATAAGTAACATAACATACTTACTTGTGTAGACTACCGACACCGACAGAGTACCTAGGTAGATATATACAGTTGAACTTGAAAGACTTGCTTAATATAATTTTGTGCCGTACTGGGGCGGCTTAGAATACTAACCCCAATCCTACGCCGGATGGGTGTCGTAAGAGGCGACTAAATCCGGCCCGCTTGTGGTAAGGTCAACTCGTCGAAGACCGGCATACTTCATTAAAAATTTACTTCATTAGGCAAATTTCGCCATTTCTATAACATTTTAGGCAAATTTTATTGAATGAGGTAATCAAATATTTAGTTGACCATTAAAAAAAACTCTAAAAAAAATTGGTTGTCTGTAAAGTCGGTTTACGGACAATGGTTTTACGTGATAACGTCTATTTCGTAGAAGAATAATTTATGATATAAATAATGTAATGTAAGAACGTAATGGAAGCCCTACGCACGGAGCCGCGTAGCCGCGGTGCTACTCGCCAATTGTGTCAGCTTGAACATGGCTTGACGCGCCACCGCGACCCGCGTATCTAGCTAGATTATAATATTAAATTTCATACTAACTATACGATTTTAAACATATTTGAGTTGAAAATTTGGTTTAAATCGTTTTAAATATCAGGAGCTGCGCGACATCTGTGATTTTCTTGACTACAACTAAAGTCCGAGTCGATGTACTGTGTAAAGTTCTTTCAAGTAGTTCATACCTATAAACAGAGATGACGCTATTGTAGATTTTCGTTTTCATATAATAATAATACGTACGAGCTACGAGAAATCATTTCTTTTCAAAAGATTGTAAAATAAAATAAAAATGAAATGAAAAATGCCTTCCAAGCGGACCGATTACGCTTGAGTGGGAGAGAGACGGCCGGTCTAGCGTGCCTCTCTCTCTAATGCTGCGCGCGCTTCCGTGACGTTACTCCGGCCGTTACTCGGTTTTCGTGAATGCCTCTCAGGCTCATCGTCTTTATAAACGTTATCACGTTAAAATTACTTTAAGGTTATCGATTAATGAAATAAAAACTAATTTTCAAAAAATGGTGAAATAGACGGACTTTACTACCACGTCAGATAAGACCGTCTTGTGGAAAAAAAACCTACAAATAGTCGGTTTACGTGAATATAGACATTGTATATGCGCATGTATTTCAACGCCATTTAAATGTGTGCTATCGTTTTTCATATTAAACGCTCTTATCGTCATAAATCGCAAAAAAATACGTATGTCGGGTAAGTCCGGTATAGATCGAAACTCAGGGGTAAAAAACAATTAAATCAAATTAAAAAATCTTTTTTTTTGTATATCAGTTTTATTAAAAGGAATAGCCTTCTTTAGGTCTACCATTTAAGAGATCAAAAACCAACTTACTTAATCGAAGTAGGTACTAAATTACACCTTCTTCTATATTCATATTATAATTGTTTTTTTTTCAGCGCTAGTGCTAATAAATTTGTCGAAAGTATAAGTAAAATAGAATATTATAATAGCATAATGTATGAGTCAAAGAAAAATAATAAATAAAATAACACGGCAATTGAAATGAAATATTGATTATCGATTTTAAGAGTAGACCTTAAGAGATTTTAAGAGAGACTCACTACGCAGGAAGCTTAAGTTTACGAATCATATGTATAAGGATTAATTTTATAAAATTTGCTTAGGCGTAAAAGGTTTATTACATCTGGAAACGACGAAGACCGGCACATGCCGATCTTTCCCTCCAAGAACTAGACGGACTTCTCCACTATTGCAATTTGAGGATAGTTTTTTTTCACTAGATGTAACTTCGTAAAAAATATGTTTTATTCTATTCTAATATAATATTTGGATAATAATATTGATAATTAATTAAATTAGCTACACAAACCTTGATAAATATGATGAAAAACCACTTAAAATATTTTTTTGCCAATGTGTTGCTAGGTCGTGTTGCAAGTTGATAGCTCGACTAAATTTTATTCGTATTTTTTTCTCTTTGTGTCATAAATAGCGCCATCTATGTCAATTTATTGAAACTAAAACAGTTTAAACTGTTTGTACGTTGGGTTGTATTTGTTGTAGTTATTCAGAATTCGTTGTAATTCTTACTGTACGGTCCTGCCCTCCAGACGGTCTTCGCCGAGTTGACATTAATTATTATTTCTTCATGGGTTTCGCCTGGATAGCTACCACCCTTGAGTATGAGTCAGCCGCTATACGACTCGTCGTGTTCCGGCGGGGGCTTGAGAGCCAGCCTTTTTCTTTTTCTTTTCTCTTTCTTGGCCGGCAACGCATCAGTGATGCCTTTGGTGTTGCAAATGTTCATGGGAGACGATAGCCACTTACCATCAAGTGGATCGTCAGCTCGTTTGCCGGCTATTTCCATAAAAAAATATATTATTTGATATCAACTCGCAGAACAAACAAAACTTTCCCCAGCTATTACTTATTCGAGACTATTCTGCTTCAGGCACAAAATAAAGAGACAATATTATGATCTAAGTCCGTCGCTCAGCAGCACCTCACTGTAACTAAAAATTTTGTCGGGTCAATGTACATAATTAAAAGCCTTGTGTGCCCATCCACTACTCAACGCTCATACAGGTTGCTTTAACAATAATTTAGGTATTGTGATGCGCTCATAAAGCCTGGAAGGCGGAGGGAGTGGTATATTGAAGATCGTTTGAAAAGTACAATATCTGAAAGTGATCACCGCCTTTATTGGTTTGATAGTCTTTGGAGATTTTAAACAGACGAGCGGCTTGATGGTAATTGGTAGGTAAGTTGTCACCGTCGCCCATGGGCATAAACGACCCAAAAGTCATCACCGATGCGTTGCTGTCCAAAAAAGAAACAAGAAAAATAATATTGTATATCTAATAATTTTGAAGTGAAATTCAAACCGGATGCAACGGAAAAAACGACAGGTAAGAGACACAAATACAAAAATGTGTAGGATGAAGCCAGGAAATATACATACTATAAGCATGCATATAATATAACTGCTAATTTCGTCGTTGAATCTAACTTCTTCGTAGCTCAATGGTCATGACGTAGATACACAATACCTGATGCGCAGGTTCGCGTCTCTCAGTATATCTTTTTTTTTAGTTTTATTTTTATACTGTTTTTAAATACTTTCAAATGCTCTTTTAAATATTTTCAAAGAATTTATCAACAAAAAATAAGAATTTCATTTTCGTTGTCAAGCTTGCTTATTTAATATCTGTCGATCGACCGACCGATTGTTGTTTCTTAGTTAGTCGCTAGATGGCGCGCTACAGTAATTTTGTGTAAGACGGCTGCTAGATGGCACTTAATAATTTACGTGTTGTTGTCGAGGGGTTTTTTATATCTTGTTTAGTTTCACTTCTATCGTGTGTGAATCGCACACACACCTTTTCTTTTTTTTTACACGTTCACTGAACCTATGCAAATGAAAACGACAGTAGGTACGTACAATAATAATGCATTCGTATCGTCATTAGAAGATTTAATGATTACCTTCATTGAACCATCCAATTTTATTTTTATCTGCTGTGAGTTCTTAGACCTTCCTCGAGCAAGGTGCCAAACTGCCAACTGCTAAACGGTTAATTAATTGAGAATATTGAGATGGAATAATATTGCAGTACGTGATACTAAATAATAATAATACTTAATATATCTTTATTTCCCTCATCATGGAGGTAAATTATTCAAGTTTTCTTTTTTTGGTTCCTTAGATAACTAGGAAGTACCTAAGGACCTAATGACATGGTTTAGTTCTAAAAATATGCACACATTTTTTTGTTTTTCTCACACACTTGTCTTGTACACAAAATCAACATCTTTTTTCAAAAACAGGAGGCCTGATATAGTCTCTAAATTTCAAAATCAAATATATTTTAATACTTATAGTATTATTGGATGCTGCCAAATATGGTAAATTAAAACAAATTTTCCCCACGTTACCCTTGGGAGAGGTACTCAGAAAAATATATTTTATTCTATGACTTTAAAGTTTGAATAAATATGTTCCTGTATTCATGCTGAATTATTGTAGCTTTCTTGCACTAAGAGTATTAGAGTATCTGCGCTATGCAGCAGATGGATGGACGGACAAATATGACTTATGGGTTCCGATTTGATCACGAAACTAAAGGGAGGGATTCCATATTGACTACGACACCTTAAAAAAGGCTGCCTTATCACAACCCTGTCAATTATGTCCTAGGGCTGCCACAGTCGCACCTTTGAGACTGCTCCTCTAGTTCTACCTCAAGGATAAAGAAAGCTCTTGATAGTTTTAGATAGGTAGATGAATATTTCCAAGACTATATCTATTTATTAAATATTTGATCTTTTTGTTCCTAATTCTATGAAAAAACTAACAATGCAGGATATTATAATTTTTACCCAATCGCTTATTTTGGCTGAAGCCTGAACACACTATGCCGATACCATGTTCATAAAAAAGTCTATTGTCTATGATATTGACAGACTGACAGTTACCAACAATCACCAGCATTGACATTGACAGAGTGACAGCGACAGATATGACAGATATTTTAGGTTAGTTTTTTTGTTATTGTCGTAATGTGAAGTGACCAGTGAGTTGTTTGTGTTTTTGTTTTTACATTTTTGTTACAGTTTAATAAGTTTTGCAGATAGTTGATACAGAAAATATTTATCGGAACTCAGTACAAACGAGTGTTAATAACTCCATTGAGAGTTGATCCTTGTTTGGTACGTATTGTTGATGTTTGCTTCTTTAGCGTAGGTTTAGGGATAAGCTGCAAGCTGCAATTACATTCAATAAACAAAAATAAAAAACGATATTATAAACCGCTTAACATATCCTTAATAAATGGATGAAAAATTAATTTAACATTGCATTTAACAGTTTAATATTGTTTTGATAAGATGGTCTGAAAATATTATTTCCTATGCCACATTAAGGGTCGTAGCACACATATCAACTCGGAAAGGGATCGTCACCGGATCGCTTCGCCGTCAACCAAGCATCAAACTAACGTAAGCGCGTTACCAACCGACCAGCAGCTCCGAGTCGACTCGGCTGCGGCTAGGCGACGCCGCGCTTACGGCTCGAATGACAGCAGTTCGCCGACGCAGTGGTAGCCGCGGCGCGGCGCGTGCACGAGGAAACGGAAAGTCGAAGGATAGCGTACGGTGAGACGTAAGCGCGGGTACGGCAAGTCGTCCACGCACCGTACCGCGGTTCGTGAGCTTGTCTCGAGGCGAGGCGATTACGTTACGATTCCGATATGTGTGCTTAACAGTAGGGAGTTTCATACAAAGAATACTGAAATGCAAGAGTTGATATGTTTACGTTCCGTTTACGAGTTGATATGTGTGCTACAACCATTATGGATATACAGACCCCCAAAGAGTAAATAAGATGTTTAAAGATTCCTGCTTCTATGCGTAGGTAGATATGGGAAGGGAAAATTTCTTTGAACTAGGATTTTACAAACATAGGTAAGAATAAATGTCACCTGATGTTAAATAGTTGTACCTGTTATTTAATAGCTAATGATGAGCGTCAAGAATTATATGATATTCTATAGATATGGGCATAGAATTCCATTTATGGACTTCAAAAAATACTCCGATACTTTTCATAAAAAGAGTGATGTTTACAACATTAACACAACAAATAAGGCTAGACTAATTGTGCCTACTTTTAAACTCAGCAAAACTGGTGGCTCGTCTGATGAGTAGATGTGTTAAAATCTATAATTAAATACGTTAGAATTTACAAAAATGCCATACTGTAAAAAAACTTATGTCAAAGGTATTCTCATAAAGAAAACATATTGCAAAGTTGATGAGTATTTAAATGACAAGACTGCTTGGACATGAGTTTCTCATATTAAATACTAGTGGATAGCCGTTGTATTCCACTATGCTAAAGAAATTTCTGATGTGAATGACAGAACAGTGTTGTTGTGTTGATGTTGAAATTTATGTGCCATCTTTACATATTATATTCAAATTGTTGTGTGAGAAAAGTGGAAAATCGACTTTATCAATGGACTCAATGTGACTAGTGCATTAGTGACTCAAATCACCTTCGGATTATTGCCTTTCAAATGAAACCATTTTGAGGCACATTAGTTGGATGGTTTCAGTCTGTAATGGACATGGGTACAAAAATTTTTTATGTTTTATTAATATATTAGATTGCCATACGTAGTATTAAGTGCTGTCTGTAACTGTGAGTAGGAAATATAACCCCTGTAGTTCACCGCTTCTTCTCCTAGGACCACTCACGGTAGGGAATTGTTGAAGCGATGGCGTTGAGTGACTTTCAAAATGCATTTGTAACCAACCTTATTTCAAAACCTTATTTCTTTGGTCCATTTCAATGGGCCTGGGCATAGTAGATCAAATCTTTCTGTGCTTGGTACATTCATGTATACTCCTTATACTGTAAATAATGAATGTCAGTTGCAGTTGTAATATAATTTGCTAGGTCGGAATAGGAATTTCTACTTGTATGGCTTACCAGACGCAACACAATTTTTACCAAATAAAGGATTTTAGGAAAGAAGGTAGCATGCCACCTAGGTAAAAACCTACCACTGTGCATGAGTCCCTTCAACCACCGTACATGAAATACCGTTAACCAAAACCAAATATAACAATTTGAAGATAATATGTAAAGATGGCATATTAACGTCAACGTCAACAGAAAAAACTGATCTGTCATTGTCATCAGAAAACTTCTTAGCGTAGTGGAACACGCCGGGTATCTACTAGTGTACATAGAGATGAAAAAATATTGCATTATGGACTATGATCATCACATACTACTGTTCACTGGACTGTTTCTAATCTCTGTATCTGACAATCTGAGAATGGATATTTTATGAATTGGCTATTCTTCACCTAAACCTCTCTAGCTTTCTAGAATCCTTTTTTATAGATGGATGGACAGATGGATGTTGAATACAATTTTGCCACAGTAATTAAGATTTATTTTTTAGAAATACTCTAGATCTAGATTATCGCGCCCTTTGTACAATTGCTATTATTATTTCTGATATAAAGTCGAGGTACTCTATTACTCTATTACCTGGTACAGAAACCTGTACTAACTTGCCATTTGCACTAAACTATCTACGAACAGCTGTAAAACTAATGCCATTCCTTCTAGCGTTTATCGTTCACTCACTGATTTTAACACACAGAATGCAGAAGTTAATAGAAGTGGCACTTAGCTGCCTTTTCGGCTCGCGACACACATGACATCATTGACACATGATATAATTATCCAATATGGCGCTCGCTTTTCGAGATATGGATCCATCAGGTCTAATAGATAGTGTCCTATTAGAACTCAAAACTCTCAAATAACTTAAAACTTTCATAAATAAAAGTACACTCGTTTCTGTCTGTCGAGAAATTCTACCATCAAGCTAAGATAATAAAATACAATATTTTCCTATACATACGTACGTACAACATACCAGTCAAAGAAAGATATCACTGATGCATTGTCGACCAAAAAAGGAGCGGAGTCCCCATGATCTCTAGATAAAAAAATATCAAGCTACACTCTTGGAATTTCGGAGCGAACTTTAAGCTAATATCCGAACAATAAGACACGTTAAACGTTAGGATAATGTTCCTGGATCCATAGACAATCTCAATAAAGTTTATTGCGGCGTTGCAGAACCCTACATTGCGCGTGGCCTGACACGCACTTGCCCTGTTTTATATATTTTGCTCAGTCACCTCTATATTTTCCTAGATCTATGCTGCAACTAGGTAGTTGATTGAAATTGCATCCGGAGTTTTATATAGCGGCTTCAACTGCCAAAGCTTTTATAGTTTACTGTTGATTGTGGGTAGGAAATTGTACCAGTTGAAATTACATACCAAAACGTTTTATGTCAATTGCAACATTCACACATTCATTCAGTAGGCCTGCACTATTATTCTTTCGCTTATAATTTCGTCCTGTCGATCTATTCGTATTTCAGAGCCAGTTCATTTCGAGGCTTGGCGGACCTACACATTTAATGTAATCTTTTATATATATTACCCATGTTCATGCAAATAAAGATATTGAATTGAATTGAATTGAGGCTATTGATAGGAACCCACTATAATAATATAAATTCGATAAGCAGGTGGTCTTTGAACTGTTCTATAATCTATAATCAGTAGCAAGGTAGCTAATTTAGAAATAAAAAATACCTAATTAAAGTAGGAATTCATATTTTACACAAGCTTTTATTTTGCGCATAAATTATAATCATGTACCTAGCTAGTTATAAATTATGTTATGTTTTCTGTGGTCATACTAGATAACCGTGATGTTTTAAACGTCTCCAATTAATAGACAACTATGATTAAACATTTGCATCTATAAACATTAAAATGTATTCCTAGTAAGCTGTAATGATGGCTGTAAACCAATAGGGATGTTGACACTAATTGTAAATTAATATAAATTTATGTTCAATGTATTACTGGTAACATTTAAAGGCCTAAAATATTATTCTTTTATCGAAATCAATCACAATAAATTAAATAGTACTAATTTAAAATGTTAAAAATAATACTCACTGTCGCGTGACCTCAAACGGAATTTTGAAAATATGACGTCATTGTCCGTATTTTAAAAGCAAATTCAACAAACTTCACTAAACGGCTAGTATTGAATATCAGTTAGTGACGTCAACTGACATTTTTGGTGGTTTAGATATTGATTTATGTTTATTTTTTTTTGTTTTTAAATGGAATATTATTATTTTAATAATATTTTTTTCGTGAACATTAAGGTCCTGTCTATAAAATAAAATTTAATTCTAAAATTATTCAACATCCGTATTCTAAGAACTGCATAATAAATGCATATCGGCAACAGGCTAATCTGTCCCGACCGCAAATCGCTCAATGAACCCTGACAGCGATTACTGTGACACGTGTCGGTAATAACCCCCGGTACTATTGTTTGTGACCGCGACTGTACGTTATTTGCATAGCTTGAAAATTGTACTTGATTTAATACGCGTGGTAAAGTCGTGTTGGAAAATGTTACCGGTTTTTCAAACAAAACATGAAGAGGAAAAATATCTGATCATTAATCATGGTGCTGATCGGAGAGAAAAACAAAAGGTTATTGGCCGTTGCGTGGCACGAGTAGCTTAGTTGTTAGAACATCTTATGTCCTACCGCATGCGTAGAGTCCTTGATGACCTGGATTAGAATCGTGCATGTACTGAGTGTCATGATGATGTCTAATCTAAGTACTAAATATTAGCATATCTGAGATAGGGATTGTTTAAGTTTAAATCCAAATAAATAAACGTTCACACACTCATACTAGAAGTCCCTGTGTCGTGGATGCGTGATGTGACATGGATTTTTCACAAAATATCGAACCCGTGACCCGTCGCTTAACAAGGAGGTCAATGTCACTACCAACTGGACCACAGAGTTGTTATTAACGAAAATTATAAGTTAAGTACCTACATTAAAAAACATAATAAATGCTTTTTCAATGCACTCCACTTGTTTTGTCGAATGTACCCGACAGTGGATTATAGAGCAATTACTGGTGCAATCGTCTTGAACCGACCATGTAGGTGTAACTAAGGTGAAGGCATATCGAGGCTTAATTATATTTCTACTTGTTTCAGTATACATAAGTGTCCTATTATTGTGAGACCCAACACAATCTCGTAATGTTAGGGCTAAAAGCATAGTCCGTCAACTGGGACTAGGCTCTCTCTGGGTTTAAACTTACTTTCCATTCCAATCTTTTTAAAAATATGTTCAAGTTTCTGCAGGAACTTTTCTGTTACAAAATCACTAGAAAATGAACTGGAATTCGAACTTCGAAGAAACAAGAGAACTTCTGTTACACATTAGTCGGATTCCGACTTGGCCTGTTTTTTACTGTATGTACGTATACCTAGTACTTAATTGGCATGTCCGTATTTTGTCTCTTTCGCCCAGTTTAACAGCAGCCCTCACACGACACATCAGTTGTCATAAACAAGAAAACCTTTTCCAATTGCTTAGAAAGGAGGAAGACACGAGATTCTAGCTGGGACCCCAATGTCTCCTTATTGTCCGATTGTTTCGAATTCTCATTAGGATCGTATAGTTCAGAAGCTATTCAACGTCCTATAATTCAAATGCTGCAATAACTGTACTGGCGTACCCAATAGCAATTCGTAATGACCGTTGCTAGTTGCCACTCCATATGGAAAGGGCCATTGTGAACAATTGGGCAAGCTGCATTCATTACTCGAGCGAGATGCACGAGCGGCTCGATACTGACGACGATTTAATTAAAGTATTGTGAGGTCGCCATTAACGTGCCTTGGCGAGGCTTAAGGCGATGGTACTACTAGAAGAACTCTTGGGGAAGTAACTGCTTGAAATTACTGAAATTTATCTTTAAGGATTCTTTGCAGAGAATAGCGCAAAATCGAGTACATGCTTATTAGATACTTGTTAGCTGGAAATTTTTAGGAAGTTAAGCCATTGCTTTCAATGATAAAATTACATCTTCTTGTGAGAGAATGAAGCTATAACTTATGTCAACTTTTTCGTAGCATCACGAGAAAGGGTCATCTCATACTTATCGAATAGAAACCGTTTGGGGCCGATTACAAAAAACTTAATTTCTATGACAATAAGAGCGAAATTTCTTCTGTCAGTAATCCAATTAACACAATACATAAAACAGTTTGTGTGGTTATAACACTTCTCTTTCATATTACAGAATCCTCTTCGCACAAATTCTCCTTGAAAAAGTTTTAGGAAAACGTTAAAAATATCACTGATCCAATAGTACAACCTACATTTTGCCTTTGTGAAGTCAAAACCTCAAATAAATGAATATCAGCCTATATCATAGATAAATTACATTAAATAACATGGATGAACAGCATAATATATTAAATCTGTGACTTGATTCGTGCCATTTGGTGCAATATTCTTAATTCTGAATTTTTCAAGTTCAATGCAGTAATTTTATCAGGAGATCTTAAATTTTATACTACAAGCGTCAATTTACTGTGTTAAGCATGCTTCAATGGACGCTCATATTTCCTATAAATTAATTCTCCCTCGAAGTCTTCGCTTTAACGGGAACCTCCCGATAAGGAATTATTCTCCATTATTATGCAGCGCTCTAAGGTTTCGGGTACACTGGCTCTCGTCAATTAAGGTATCGCTGGAACTCATCTTCTATCCAATGTGTCTAGGCTAAACCTATACGGCACAATGCCGGGAAATAATGAGACGATTTACCGGTAAACTTTGCTTAAGGTTTATTACAGACTAACTTTACTTGCTATGTAAGTTTTTTAGGCAACAAGTAACTAAACGGGCTATCTGAATATTGATTGTCCTAGATCATCATCACTTTAATAGCAAATACATCACCATGTTCCTCATCAACATCGCCAAACCGTTGTTACCTGTTTTTTATTGCTGCACTACCTAAAAACATTTCTCTGTTGATTGTTACGATCTGTGGTTACGATAGTAGCTAGCTAGTCAAGTACGTAAAAAACCTATCACCACCCACAATCACCGTTGGGATTAGAGTACCCAGATCACAGAACTAGTTAAATTCGAGAGCTGGAGAGCCTTATCCTCAAAAATTACATTGATCTCAGTCGTAGATTCTCTGCGGCAAATAAACTTTATTTGCCTCAATTTGAGTAGGTATGCTTAGTATTATTTTTGAGTTGTTCAGTTGGTGACTTACTAATGTGACTATGTATCTTCACATAAACGGTAATATTATCGTTGAATGTGTTCTATTATCGTCAGTACTTAGTAGCGGCCGGTCAGCGGTGTCAGTCCAATTAGCACTGATTTTATTGGTCCGACCTTTAAGTAATATAACGGAGTATCTGGATAACCCTACAATGCCGGTCTATATTTTTTATTTTTTACTTACTATTTTCTTTAATTGTTATTCTTTAACTATTATTTTATGATTAAATTCTTCTCAAGTCACTTGATCAACTCTGATTTTAAAAATTGTCGAAAGTTTGTTAAGTGCCTTAATTGTTTAGGTTTATGAGATGCTATTCTACTAACATTTTAATAGCGCCGAGTAGATTTGCTAAATCGTTATCCATTCTGGGATGATAAAGTAAATGGCCGTCTTAGACTGCCTTATTAGCCCTAAACCTTTCACGTGATTGTAAATTATATAATTATATATAACATTGAGATTTCATAAAGCCACTTTGTTTTACTTATACAGGCAGTGGCCACAGCAACTTGAAATATAGTGATCAGTTGTTGTTGAATCGAATTTGATATTATTTTTGGATGGATTGATGGACTGTATACATGCAATTTAGTTTAGCGTTATACAATGTTGGTAGTGATGTTGTCAGGAAGCCGTTAGACACATAATATTATGTATTCAGACTCGATAGTCACGATTCATTCAGTGCTAAGATGCCATTTTTGTTTATTTCATAGCACTAACAAAGTAACACAAATACTAGTGCGAGTATATCTCAGAATCATTCAATAAGAGCACAAGATAAGTGCCACCGCAATCAAAGTAAGAGTTATAATCATAACAGCACAAAATTCGAATTATTTAAATAGGATTAAAAATTATAATGGTAGATTCGACCCACTTCGACCAAACTATTTTGCGAATAAAATGTCATTGAACAACAAACGGCGGTCTGGAACTCTGGAGTCTGGACGGTCAACATTGTCGTTATTAGCAAAAATTAAGTGGTCTGTGGTCTTTAATCGCTGTATTTATTGTACTTTTAATGAGCTTACATGTTCATTCATTATTAATTCGTCAACTGTTCAAGGGACAGTTACTCTCAACATATAATAGTACCCGGATGACCGATCTTTGCTCGGTTTAGTGTTGCTTAACAACGCCATTTACTGAAGTAGCTTTAGTATTGCTACTTGCCAATAGATGTCAGGAAGAGTATATTGCAGAAGTTTATCATTGCCTGATAACACCGATAAAACGACATTTTCTAAAAATGAAGCTAGATCGATTTATCGCCCCCGCCCGAAACCCCCTATATACTAAATTTCATGAAAATCGTTGGAGCAGATTCCGAGATTCCAATTATATATATATATATACAAGAATTGCTCGTTTAAAGATATTAGATTTGGTGGTGTGGAAGGCTTACTATCGAATGAAACTGTTTTATATTTTATTTTCCTAAATAAGTTTTGTAACACATAATGGGCCTTTCTCTACTAACAGGAAAATCATGGTCCAAGCATTTTTTTTTACTTTTGCTATATTAATACACAGTTTTATTTATTAAAACACATAATATATAACCTGTTATTTAAGGAGCCAAGCTTAATCAATATTTAGAATCATAATCATTTCATAAATTCGGTCTAAAAGCCACTAAAAACAGTCCTCTGTTATGTCCTAATTCCTGATCGAGTATGATTCGGTTCGGTTTTTATTAGTTGTATTTAAAAATGTAAAACCTTATAACTCTATAAACTTAAGGAATATTGAATGCATGTGAACAAAAAACAATTATAATTTTAGAGAATTTTTTAGTACTAAAAACTAGTGTTCGAATTTTGTCCAACACATTTTTGAACAGTCCTCTGTCACAATTTGAATATCGCGCCACAAAAATACTAAACACTATTGTGGTTACATTTCCCTTGAAACCGAACGTTAACAGTGTGAAGTTTGCTCGGTCGCCATGCTAAACAAGTCGCCGCCATTTTGCGCAGTGACAACTCCGCGTCTGTGTGGGAGCCACGTCTCTGTAGTGTTGAGTGAACATTCCTCTGGTAAGTCTATTTTACGGTGTTTTATATGTTATAATTATATTTATTTAACAAAAAAATTGCTCAGTGTGATAATTTATAGCTGTTTCTGTGTTATGAAGTAATATTTAAACTGATACGTAGTATGACATTTTTACGTAAAAATAACAGTCCTCTGTGCAACAGTCCTCTGGAAATTTATAACACATAAGACTGTTCAGTGTGATAGAGGACTGTTTTATTTGACGTCCGTGTATGTTACTAATATTCTTTATAGTCTGCACTATCCTACTGCCTGTCGATAGCCTCTTTCTTTCATACATTGGCCTGTCACGCTAATTCAGGTCTTTTGTTTTCTATTATTATGGATTTTGGAATATAAAATAATACGTACCTAGTAACTACCCGTTTTTAAACCCTTACGGTTTTTTTAATTATTGAAAGTATGTTTTATTGTTTTAGTATTGCCGCAATGCCACCTAAGAAGAAACCTAAAACCAAAGAAGAAATAAAAGAGCAGAAACGAATTGCAGAAAGATTAAGATATCAACGGCTAAAAAATGATCCTGCAAAAAGAGAGCAATTGAAGGAAAAAGAACGACGAAACTACCAAAGAAAGAAGGAAAAAGGTACAAGAAAGCTAGTTAAAGATATGAGTCGACGTGAACACAAAGCTGTGACTAAAGAATGGAGAAAGCACTGTGCTACCTATCGTGCAAAAAAAAAGCTTTGAAAGAAATTACAAACAATTTTGTACGACAAAATACGCCCGAATCCGAGGGTTCACCTTCTCCTCAAAGTTCTGTCTCTCCATCAATACTACCTATGACCACTTCACGAAGTGATGCAAGTAATGCGTAATGAGAAAGGGTAATGCTAGAAAGAAATGTGACAAAATTATAAAGGATAAAGACAAAAAGATCGAGTATTACAAAAAAAATCCGAGAAGTATAGGAAGAGATTAGAACGTTTGGAAAAAGCTAAGACAAAGGAAAATGTAGACACACCTAACTCCAAAATTACCAAGAATTGCCAAAGAGAATTACCAAAAACCCAGATATTGCCCTAAAAGGGAAAAGAATATTTTATTATTTAAATATACCTGTACCTACCTGTTTTTGAGAAATAAGTCTGCATTGATAAGTAAACAAGGCTGATTCTTAGTACCTAAGCTTAATTTTCATTACAATTATTTTAATTCGTTACTTAGAGAGCTAAACTCGCAATTTGTTCCTGATAAATATAAGTATTTAAATTCTCTATGTGATACGATACAGTATTCAATAAAAAAGAGAATTTATTTGATTACATTTAATATAATTAATATTGTGTTTTTCTTCATATAAACATTGACATAAACTGTTCTCTGGGTGGAAAAAACAGTCCTCTATGTGGCAAAACAGTCCTCTGCCGCATTTTTTTACAAAATTGCCTATAATTTGAAAAATAAGGGAAAATTACAATTGTTTCTTGTTTATATGTATTTATATTATAACTATCTATCGACTTAACATATTACATTTTTAATTTTCTATAAAAATAGGGTTGGGACAACTGTCAATAGACAAGTTTCCAGTTAGTAGAGAATGGCCCTAATATAGTTTATAAAATTTAATTTTTTGACTTGTCTGAGTACTAGAACGCTAGGACCGAGATCCAAAAAACTTAAATTAATAACCTTCGATTGGCAAGCGGATGAAACTGAGCTGTGGCCATTCGGTGATCTAACAGGATCTTATGATTCATACAGCTTCAAATAAAGATGTTGTATATGATTATATGAAACATTACATCTTTAGATTTATAAATTCCTCCGATCTAAGCCTGCAAATTTTACGATCAACAAATTGCATTTGGTCAGTATTTTACGACTACTATTATGTAATTGAGTTTATTCATGACAGCGATTTGACTATTAATAAATGCCACAGCCGTCACAACATAGCCGTGATAGTTTTTCTTGTAAATTCATCATATAATCTAGTTTCAAGAATTTTTTCACTTGTCCAACTCTAACCGTTTAGCCAGCAGGGGGAAGGACACTTGACAAACGGACCCCTAATTCCAAAAATAGTTGTAGAAAACCCATAATATTTTTGGAAGACCTTTTCAATGATACCACACTATAGGGTACGCAACGAATAAAAAATTCATCCTCACTTTACCTATAAGGGAAGTAGCCTGAAGATAAAATGTTTTTCTATATTTTTTCTACGATTCTGAAGTTTTAATAAATATGTATATCCATGCCTAATTACAGATTCCTAGAAATAAGGGTCTTGGCGTTTTGCTTCGGACAGACGGACGGACGGACAGACGGAGAGACGGACGGACGGACATGACGAAACTATAAGAGTTCCGAATTCCGATTTTACTTCGGAACCCTAAAATAGTTTAGGTGCTGCTATCTGTAACTGAATAGAGAAGTTACAATTAAAATGCGACTGTATCGAAAAAATCTCCTGCAATGGTTTACTGTCTGTATCGAACATGCATCTTTATTTGGTATCATAATATCTGTCATCTTTCCCTATTCATGGTACTAAGTTTGAGGACCCTGATTAACCCATGCTTAAAATATGGTAATTAAAACTGGTATAGTGAATGTTCGCAATCATAATACTTCGAACAAATGTTATTTCAGCTAAGTGTAACTTCGATAAAAAGTTTTTCGACCAAACGAAACGTCGGAGTAACGAAAAAAATTGAATTGACAATAGGTCAACTGATACAGTGGCAGACGTGACTTCAATGAAGAAAAAAAAACGAAACAATAATAGTTGAAAAGTTTTAGGTGAAATGAAATTCGGCCAAAATTTTCCGAACTTATGATAGGTACCCGTTTTATGGTGATTGACTATTGTTATGAAACTATACCCAATCTTGAGTTATTTATTTAAGTTTCTACGAAGCTCAACAAACACGATGCTTAGTGCCATTGTCTTCTAGTTAACGTTTAGAAAAAAATAAAGGACATCTGTGGTTGAATATTCATTAGTTATTACGCGTAGTTGTAAGTTTTATGAAAAAAATATTTTGAAGCGTGTCATTCTGTTTTTTCTGGTCGTAAAAATAATTATAATAAAACTGTTTTAGGAGTAAATAAGAAAATTTAAAAGTGTTAAACTCAGATTATAGAACAATTAATCTGAGGTGTTAAAATTAATTTTTCTATCACATTTACGATATAAAAATAATTGTTACAAAAGATTTGAAAAACTTATGGAAACTTTTGCTAAATAAAATAACAAATTACGCAGTATAATTAGTTGTTTCAAAATGTAGTACGTAAATAGCAAATCGGTCTGAAATTGTCGATTGAAGATAACATTTATGTTCTGCGATTGTAATCGAACGGCGCGTGATGGCATGCAAAGGGGAAAGTGAAGTCTGTGCTTGGTTCTGATGGGAGTTGAACGTATATTTTTGGGTTGACGGACTGGACATTATCATCAATCAGAATGTTACAAATTGAGTCAAACATGTCTATTTTACTACATTGGCTGATTGACAAGTTATCTGGCGTTGAATCTTTGTAAAAAATGGAAAAGATTGAGGAGCTTCAGCTACAGTTTTGCTAGACGACAATATCTTAATAACAACAATAATTGTTCTTACCATAGTTGACAAGTTATCATCTTTGAGGAATTAGATGTACCTGCAGACCAATTTCTAAACCACTAGTAAACTCTACATGAGAAATAAATATTTTTAATGCAAACAGATGACATAAAGAACGCCGCTTAATATTAGCTAGTCGTGTTCTCACGAAACGCCGCTTGTTTGAATGTTCCACAGACGACACGGATTTTAATCGGTGCCCAGCGTCATTGCTGATTTATCTACTGGTACGAAGCGTTCAAGATTTTGCTATTTCCGAGGAGGCCGGCGGTTCTTTATCTACCAATAATATCTCTTGCATTGCCTTATCTGTATTCAGGCCGCCTTTATGATTGGTATTGGCTGGTTCGCTTGTTGCTAAATTTCATTTCAAAATTACGATATATCTACCACACGGTACCTAACGAGAATTATGGCAAATTTTCTGCTGCTATTTCACGTAATGCATATTGTTTAGCTTTGTTAGGCATAATTAGAACAATGTGATTTAATTTAATTGTATTATTATTCCGGTTCTGAGAATATTCTTTCAGCCGCCTTATTCGACCTATTCTGCATTTTTTTTTACTTATACTAAGCATTTTTAGTGCTCCATTGTCAACCAGGAACTCTTATAGTTTTGTCATATCTGTCCATAACTCTTGTAATACATATGTATCCATAGTATGTATCCAATCAATGAATGAACGGTGTGACATCATTTTAATACTCTATTTATATGAGTTGAACTCTTATGCAAAGAATTCTAATGTACCTAATTAAATTAATCCCTTCGTTTATGTGCATTAAGACTTGTAATGGTGTCAACGACAACCCTAATGCACTCTTACTTTCCTAGTTCCTTATCTCTCAGAATCACCATCAACATTAATTGCCCCTTAAGTAAACATAGTACCTATTGACATTTGGTTCATTGAGTTCATCTAGGTTCTCACGGGCTTCGACCGTTGGGCTTGCCGGCACGCCCCTACAAGCTTGCCCGGCTATTTGATTTTAAAGTAAATCTTATACTATCCCAACATTCGCCCAGTGATAAATGATAAGTTTCTCGTAACATAATATCATTCAATATGTAACATTATGTAGAAAAGTTTACTATAAACATTATGCGAATCCTTAAAAATGTCCATGTTTCTTAATTTTTATTATACTTTATTTTTTCTACCCTATTTCAAAGAAACATCAACTGACAATAGAGACCTATTTGCCAAGTGTGACCACTTTTAACTGATGGTAATTGATAAATCACTAAATAATAAAAAAATAATTTTTGAAATTATTTATCCTAGATAAAAGTTTGTCTAAAATTTCATTTGTTGTTTTATATATTATAGCAAACCCGTCGACCCGTGTGGCGCAATGGTTACCATGCCGGACCGCCGCGCCAAGGGTCCTGGGTTCGATTCCAAGCGAGGCAGAAATTTGAATGATGAGTTTGAATTTCTGTTCTCGGTCTGGGTGTGAATGTCCTTGTCTTGTGTGTTGTCCATGGCACCCACGACACAGGGAGTCCTGGTGTGGGACTGTGAATGTGAATCGTTATTTATTTATTTATTTATTTAAATTAGGACAAATTTGAACAGAATAATTAAAAGTTATTTGTCAACAAATCTTCCTGTTTCTTGTCGTTGTAAATCGTTAGTATATCATATAGGTAGGTACCCTAATTGTTTCATTTCACAAATATCTCTCAATATCTACGAGTGTATTATCTAATGCCGAGAACAAAACACTGAGGCATAATTAATGATTAAAAGAACTTACCTGTAAGTAAAGTTCTATCATAATTATGTGAGGTGTTTCGTTCGAAGAGATTAGATTCTCGCCCTCCCTATTCAAACCCCCAAAAATTTGTGAAATGAATATCATCATGTTTTATCTCTGAACTAAACAATCTGAATGCAGGTAACTTATAGAGAACTGTCTGTCACATTATTTTTATTTCTTTTAACATTTAGACTTTCAACTAAGTGCATATTGGCGACATTGTATATGAGACTATGGTTATAACTAAGGTACTTAGTTCACTACACACAAGTTGCAATCAATTTTCAATTTTTCCTAAAATACCAAATTGTTTTGCGAAATGTTAATTTTTTTTATTAAACCTTGGCACTAAATTAAAACATTTCAGTAGATAGCGTACATATAATAATATGTACTTTAAGTAAATTAATAAGTAGGAAGTTCAAGTTTTCATTACATTACTTTTCACTTTTTAAAGTCATTTTGTTTTTCATTTTCAACTTTTTATTAAAAAGTTCTTATTTGGTTTCGTTTTCGTTTCTTAACCATTTTCCGCCAATACTATCAACCAGATTACAATTGCGGTACGATCAAGACGTTTTTAGGTGTTCGTCATTACACGTTGTTAGGCCCGCGGGTGTGTTCCTTAATACATCAAATTACAAGCCGGCCATCATCTTAATATCCCCCGCCCCTCAACCAGGCTTTCAATAAGCCAGTACCGCATTGATAGAGCGTAATTATAGTACGGCGAGTGCGCGTGCATAAACTTGCTTGCAGCGAATTTGCGGTAACACGGTGTGCTCAGTTTGTATTGTGGGATTGTTTATATTCTACTATGTGTTTCACTGTGCATTAGGTTTTATTGACTTTGTTTATTCATTTCAATTGCCAATCGATTGTTTATTCATGGAAGCAGTATTCAAATCCTACATTTTTCCGTTGCGGTTTAAAGTTGCCACAAAGAAGGAAACAATCACCATTAGGACGGAACCTTCATAGATCGCTTCGACGGATTCTTACAAATTTATGCATACACCTGCATTTAAATGAAAAGCTCATTAGCATACAAAGTTAGTTTTGGATTTCATTGTAATGTTCATAATGTAAATAGATTCATTATCCTTCTATTGACATTCAAAATGATGTCGGTTTGGTAGGAAATGTCCCGTAAAACTGGTAAAATAATGACTTGGGAATTGCTATTTGCAGTTGTTTGGGTGTCGTAATGAATAATGTTCAGAGAAATAGCTGTAATTATAGACGAACGTATTATCGGTGTATCCGATTGGAGTAAGATAATTGGTTATAAGATAGCAATTTCGAAGCCCGTACGTATAATGGTATGCTGTATGCGTACAATTAAGAAATCATTATTTTAAACTCGGCACGCCCTAGTGGCTAGAAGATTTATCAGGTTTTAGTAATAAACATTGCTGTTTATTAGAAGTTTCAATTTCAATTTATTTTTTGATGCTTTTAGTTGCAATAACAAATTGTCGGCTTTATATTTAATTTCAAAGTAATACTATTTGTTAGGTACAATGTCTTGCAATAGAATTAATTAACGAAAGTGCTATTTAGCATATCTTGAGTATTTAGCATATAAATGATCTACTATTTAAACGGATTTTAAGAGTTTTAACAAAATAACGTGTACCGATATTGCTGTCTGCAAATTTTCTAAGTGACACATCAGCCTTTCTCAAACCGTCGAGCGATCACTCACCGCCCTGAGCCCTAGCAAATCGTCCTCTCCGGTAAATGTCCTACGAAATTGCCATCGTGAGTCTCGTTCCGCCTATAAACCAGGGCAAACGCGACGCGTTTATGTACCAGTAATGTGAGATGAGTATTGTTCATATTTTGTGATGCATTTTATCGATAGGTTGCTTTTGTTCATGGATCTTCGCTAGTGTTTGTTTTATTTAGACTGTCTGAAATTTTATCCGTCCCTCTATATTTATGCAGATTTGCTTATTTAAGACCATGGTGTTATTCGATAAACCTACAAAATGGTTATAAAATTTCTTTAATTGCATTGCGATAGGCTTTGTTCAGTGTCTGTCAACATTAAGTAATTTTCTTGAAATAATATTTGCGCCCTCAAACTTCGTATGCCTTGAAAAATTCTAGTAATGTCAACTTGAAAAAAGCAGATACACGACATAATGTTACATGTTCCCCGATTTTTTCCTCTACATCATCAGCAGTATCTGTGACCGAGTTTCCAAGCTGCTAACATCCAAGTGTGATCTTCACAGTTCACTACTGTTCCACATAACGGCATGCGGGACTCATTGTCCAGATTGCTGCCTCGGGTGGCGATGTCGTGACCGCGCCTCCGGCTGCCTCTAAATTAATATCCGATTGTTGTGCCCACATTGTCTTCAGTGGCGTGACGGGCTGTCGTTACGGACACTTTCTACTCGTTTGCTCTCAAGAGCTCTTATGTATTCTGTGTGGCAGTTGTGGTGAGTGTCTCTGATGGAAGAGTTATTGCTTAGAAGTTATCGACCTGTTTATTATATGCGAAATTTAAAAAAATGCGCTTTTGATTTTAATTTGAAGTTTGAAGTGTTTCTTTACGGGGATTGTTAGCTTATCTATCTATAAGCTTTCGACCGATCACTGTTTTCGTTCTTTGATATTGTTACATTAAATATAATTATAATCTCTGAAGTTTTCTACTGGTCAGTTAAAACTACACATAGAGTTGTTACAACAAACACGCTTAAAGTTAATATTATTCGAGAGAACTAAGGAGCATAAGGTAATTTGCAACACAGATTCAGCAGATGAGAATATACTGCGTACGAGCGTGGGAAATATAAACGCAGTAGTGATAGTTTACTGATATAGCTATACGACCTTCGTCGCCTACTCGTATTCTGTTATTGTAGAAATCACTAAATCTTAAAGGCTCTATTACAAAGCTGAATTACAACGCTTATCTTATTGTATAACTACTGAAACCACACCATTGCGCCCTCGGTGATATTATAGAATACTACATTATACGATTGCAGTTATTCGCTGAGTATGACTAAAAACTTCCAAAATTCCAAAATTTTTCTAAAATTTTAGTATGAACTAAAATTTTACGAAATTTGTAAATAGTTTAATACTATTGTTCATTAATTTATTGGTTTCACTTGCTCTGACCATGGCTATCTTAAGCCATTATTATTTATTATTATTAAAATCTCCATCTTAGAAATCTTACTTGTAACATCGTACATTTTTCAAGAGCTGACGTGAAACTTTATCGGATCAGTCAATCAGATGGAGATGAGATTGATATGTATTATTGTTTCGAACATTGATCAGTGTATAAACGAACCTAAAAAAAGAAGTATAATTTGAACGCAGGCAGCTTCTGGAGGAAGCCCGTCGAGGCGAAATTAAAAATCGGCTAAATGTACATAGAGTAGGTTGTAGTGTAGCATTTGATTGACAAAGTTATACTAACTTTGTTGTTTGGGACTTGAGAGTATTTGTTATTGCTAAGGAAAAAATTCCACGTGGATAATACATAATTTTATATACTAGATTGGGCGTACTCAAAAATTGCAGCAAATAAATTACATTTTTGAAACTTGTGCTAATATTTTGATATTATGATCTAACCAGAATTGTAACTAAAACAGCGCTACAGTGTGCTAGTTAATATTTATTTTCTGTCGTTAATACTTTCGCTTATATTTTTGATTGTTAAACAAGTGTTTTGAATACGCAGGTAAATCAGTTGGTCCTTGTTGATATTGACAGAGAGATAACAACTTGATAAGGAACGTGAGGTTCCGACACTAACTCCTCCACCAATCGGCTTCGTTAAACGTAATACCGTAGGCGTGTCGCTAATACACATCGGCGACATCACTGCCAAGAAAAAACCGGTGAAGATTGCTTATTGGTTGCCGTGCTAGGAAAACATCAAGCGATCTTTACTGATCGGCACTAATTAATGAGCCGTTGCAATGAAATATAAGTGAAGTAAGCAGTGAAGATTGTATAGATATAGAAAGAATGAAAAATTTACTCCAACAAAAGCTTACTACAGATAACATTAGAAACAAGAGTATAATAAAAAACAGTAAAGATGATTTAAAAAAATGGAGCCTAATGAACTCCAAAGGACCTGTCGGAGATATCAATAAAAAACTATACTTATTTTGAATTTAATTCTAGCCACAAGTTCTTATTTCATTACATATCCAATTATAATTACCTTACAAAAGTGAGTTCATATCAAAGTGAACAGTTATTCCGCACAGTTATTCGTAAAATAATATTTACAGGCAGCTGTTACGCGTCAGCCATTACATTAATAAATTACCTGTGTTGCGTATGATAACAATAAAACATATTTAGATGCAAGATACACTTTCGCACGCAAACTCAATAACTCCTATTACCGTTGGCTGCGGCTCAAAGCTACCGGATATCTTATTGGTGGATATCCACCGCTAATACCGGAATACCGCCGCTATTTATTAGATTGAGTCGTGAGACCGTAGCCCGGTAGCCGACGGTTCAATAAAATAAATAAATAGTACTGGCACTTGACTACTGCACCGAGCGCAGGTGATTGTTTTCAGATGTTCTCGTGATCTTCGCTTTTAACCGACTTAAAAAAAGGATGAAGGTTCTTAATTTAGTTGTATTTTTTAAACGTTAGTTACTTCAGAACTTCTTAATTTATCAATTGATTTGGAAAATTCTTTTCTCCTTTTGATCCTTGTTAGCGACACTATCGTATGGTGGTGGTATACAGGATGTTTTTTTTTTCAAAATCAAGGGGTTCGATTCTTGGCTAGAAATTTATATATTTTTTAAATGTAATGATGCAGTTTTTACTTTTCATCAAAATCGGCCCCGAGACTCCTTTGAGCATTTTTCGCTATTCCTCGTAGTTTCGGATCTGGCCCTCCACGCACACTTTGAAAATTCACCCTGCGTTTACACACATACCTCCGCATTAGGTTTTTACCTATGTCGCGGGTGGCCTGGACGATACAAATAACACATCACAACAACATCCATGACCCGAGTACAAATATTTATCTCTCACATAAATATCTGCCCCGTAATCGAACCCGGAACCTCTCGCTTCGCAGGCAGGGTCGCTACCAACTAGGCTACAGTCTCGTCAGTGTCCATATTTAAGCTAGTATCCGTAAAATAATGCTGACAGCATGAGTGTAGCAAAATATCCAAGATATTTTATGTCCGTTAGCGGTATTCTTGAGTATCGTCGTATATGTTTCGTCTGAACCCGTCCTCGACTTAATGCAACAGGTAGGACTTGTTGCTCCCAGTCTCGCCCCAATATTTTTATACCGATATCGTGCGATGAGAGTACAAAGTATCTTTATTAATCATCAATTATTAATTTTTAGAACTTAAAATCGATAAATGTAACTCATACCAATTTGTTTGGTTTTTTATTGTCGTTGATTGAATATTGTTTTGAAGCCTCATAGTTTTTTTTTTTAATTTGGGAAGATTTCCTTAAGTTCGTTTCTTAGCGCTTACTTTATATTGTTGGTACCAATGACATTATATACAAGACATGCCAACACGGCGCTAGAAGTACGCCAGTCGAATGTGCATAAGTTGAAATCACTAATTTCAATTCATACAGTTGATAGCTGCCGTGAGTGAGGCCGTCTTTGGGCCGTCTATAGTTTCACCAAAATGCCGAGTTGTTTTGAGATTTCGAAAAAATCATATCTCCAAATTGCATAAAAATGATGGATTACATACCATAGGTAAGTACATAGAACGTTATGTTAAATATTGGTACTAATTTCGAATATTTCTTTTAACTTTTACTGACTGTTCCGTACTGAATTTGTTGGTGTGCTAAGTGTGCAAATGTGTGCCATTTGGTCATAGATCTCGTGACGCGCTGTGACGCGAGCGACCTCGAGCGACAAACACTAGCTGTCTTTTTCACTATTATTATGGTTTTAGTAGTGCCATCCCTTTTACATAATTTATCAATGTGTGATCGGTTTAATGAAACAAAAGATAAACGTGTGTGTGTTGAAGCTCGATCGGAACAGATTTTTTGGTTGATTTATAAGGGCATAACGTATCTTTAGTTATAATATCATTGGTTGGTACGTACAAACTGTACAGACAGAGTATTTGTAAATATCGAATCTATATAAAGGCTTTATTTCTTCTCTCTTAGACGCCATCGGCGATTACTTACCATCAGGTGGCTTGTCGGCTATTTCAAACTGTGTTCAGTTCAGGAAATCATGAATTGATGACATATTTCTGGTTCGAAAACACCCTTAAACTAAAATCTTTAGTCTTCAATAGAACTCTTACTGTGGTACTGTATGTAATATGTATACAATTGTAGTTCATTTAATACAGGAAGACATAAAGGTTCGCATATTGACACCAGTTTCCTTGGACACGTACCATCAATAACGGCAGCTAGCTTGCGATACGATTGATAAATTTACGATTGATAAAATACCATTTGCAAATATCGACGTATCTTTAGAACTCTGTAGATTTAGTACTATGTTGCAATTTACTATACTGCGACGGATGGTTTTGGGATGCAGATTCGATTACGACCATTAGATGACCTGTGAAGTTTTTGGGCTTTAAGCATCCGTTTTGTGCATGGCATTGTGGAGGTGATGTTGGTGATCCGGTGTTGGAAGTTTCTAGTCCACCTAAAGGCTTCCCGCATGACTCGTTGCAGTCAGGATGGCCGTGACAGTAGTTAGTAATTGTCAGGCGATAAAAGAGACGCGCTAGTGGCACGTGCCATTTCGTAAAATGTATAATAACCGCGTTCGCAATGACAAGAGATAAAAATCACATTGGATGGCTAACTGCACACACGTTTGACAACGATATACGTGAAACGACACGACCTACGATCTCGCTACAATGACGCTGACAGACCGTACGTTATAAAAGCATGTGTGCGCCATGCATCATAGCTGAGGTTTATTGCTCTATTACACAATCGTTAGTTATACCGATTGCTTCGCCATAATAATGGAATGCTGTTTTTCCATACAATTAAAGTTCGGCATACGCGCGCGTTTGTTTAACCCATGACATTTTATGGAACGTGACAGGTATTAAGGAGTCTCATGCACACCGTGGTATTTTTTGATGGGTTTTAGGGGCATGTCTAATATGAAGCCCCTTTCTTCCTAGATGTGAATCTGCAGATTTTATGCAACGATATTGATATCAAGTTAATCAATGAAATTAATTAATAAAATCAATTAATTAATGAAAGTTTTATCCAGTTGAACTAATTATTAAAGTCTATTAAAAGTCAAATACAAGAATTTATATAACAAAAGCAGAGTTAGAGTAAAATTAGGGTCGGTTATTATTTCTGATACATAAATATTTTTTTACTGGATGGATATTTATATCTAAAATAAAGTTTAATTTCTTTTTAAAGGTGAATCCGACTGTTTTATATCCCTAAAACCGCAAGCAAAGTAATTATGTAAAACATATATTTTTTATATAATTCCAAGTGCTCATTCTGTCTATGAAATGCTATTCTTAACGACGGACTGTGCATAAGAACTATTGAGCTACGTCGTTTTTGATTTAAGGCTTCATTTGTCTTGCTATTCGCAATCTATTTCTGTAAATCTAATCTGACCTTTATTTTATACATGTTTATGATTCGGTGACTGAAGCAACGGATAATGTAGGTTAAATCAATAAGTTATTTTAAGGACTCTATTAACAAGGAGGATTATCCTTATGTAGAGGAACATTGATTTTGTTGATACATATACGCCCAAATATGCATTTTTATGTGTAATTTTAATATTTAGTAAAAATGCCGGTGTGTGCACATTTAAATTGCTATTATTTTTATATGCGTTTTGGACCTAACACCTAATTTTTCAATTCGTTGTTGCCTTGTCTCAAGATATAAATATGTTCCTTATAATAATATGCGTACATAATAATAATCCATCCTATTACTATCTAAGTTTTTAAACCTGAAAGCAAAAACATGTAACTTTTCCTAATTGACGCCATCGGCTTTCTAGTCGTAAATGTTTATAGTAGTTATCAGAGATCCATTAGGTTTATTTATTCGACATTATAAAGTGGATGCCACAACTGTAAAGTAATAATGATAAGCCGGTGACATATTCGCAACTTTGAAATTATGATCCCGCCGTACACATTAATACATATTATTAGGAGGATCTTCGTGGTAGGGTCTAAAGCAGTCTTTCCCAAAGTGGGCAATAATGCCCCCTTGTCGGCGCTAGAGGCCTAGAGGAGAGCGGTAAGGGGCCCAGAAAAAATTGGGGGGCGCTGATGTGATTTAAGAATTTTGAAAAAAGATACTCTTAATAATATTGTAAAGTTGCATTATTATTGCTCCCTCAGGTAAGAAAAGTCTGTTTAGAATATAGGTTTAAACTCCAGGCGTGACTAATATGTTATTGAGGTTTTTAAGGTGAAAAAATTGCTACAAAATAACTGATTTTTAAAGTGGGCGTTAGGCGAAATTTTTTTGTTTTGAAAAGTTTGGGAACCTCTGGTTTAAAGACTTTAAAGTCTAGAGCTAAAGTGTAAAGTATTCTAACACAGCCACTTAAACATCGAGGCTCTGCAAGCAATGCTTATAAAACACTTTATGATGCCAACAAATATTCTCGTTTATGTCAGGGATGCTCCATGTTCCACACGCCTTTCTATTTTCCGATTTTAACGCCCCAACTTTATAGCTATTTTTAGGGTTCCGAAGTAAAATCAGAACCCTTAGAGTTTCGTCATGTCCGTCCGTCTGTCCGTCTGTCCGTCCTTCCGTCCGTTCGAAGCAAAGCGCCGAGACCCTTAGGGCTAGAAAGTTGTAATTTGGCATGGATATACATATTTATTAAAACTCCAGAATCTTAGAATAAAATATTGAAAACCATTTTTGAAATTAGGGGTTCGGTTGCGAAATATTTAGTTTTAAACATAGACTTAAATTATATAGACGGGCTGTTCCGAACAAAATCCATGTCACAGTCACATCAGCCACAGAGTACTTTATCACTACGTGCCGGCATAGAATAGGGAGGGCGACGCAACGTTTACGTTCGGTCAAGTTTGGTTCAAGATGGCGGCATTAAATATTTTGCATTAAATAATTTTTAAAAATGTAAGTAAAAATATAGTTACTTAACAATTTTAATTAAATAAACTCAAATAAAGATCAAACGTAAATAATGAAAACGTTTTAACTCTGCACAATAAACAATAATGCGTTATTATTGTGTTCTTGAACAGTCGCAGTTTTTCAAAATGACATCTACTTGTCTCGCTTGCTTGCAGCCGACTAAAATGCGTTGGTACCATATGGTGTCAATGTAGGTGTCCAAACTTTTAGTACTGAACAGCCTGTCTAGTACATATGTGTTAATTTTGGTTAGAGTCAAGTGTCCCCCCCCCCCCTGCTGGCTAAACGGTTGGAGTTGGATAAGTGAAAAATTCTCAAAAATAGGTTATATGATGAATTCACAAGAAAATCTATCACGGCTATGTTAGCATAAGTAGTCAGTGAGTAATAGTCGATAAACTTATTACTTCGGAACCCTGCATTGCGCGTGGACTGAAACGCACTTGCCCGGTTGCCTTTTTTACTGTTCTTTAATCGATAATACGTGTCGGTATCGATTAATTGCTACTATAATTTGTCGGCGCGATTTATTATAGTCGTGTAAAAGCCTTGTAAATGTAAATTATATTGCCAAAAGCATAGATCTAACGCTCGGGGTTACGGTATGCTGCGGCCACGCTTGCAGATTCCACGAGTTTTAATGAACCGGTGTCATTGTTCGTATAATATTTGCATGGAGATTAGTTGGTAAATTACTTCCCCTTCGATCCGTGATCCTATTATCGTTTGTGTTGGACGTTTTATCGCTAGCTCCGAGCGATGCTGTATTAATGGCTTTTACGTACGTTAGCGATGTTCTCGGTAAATTTTCTGCTGAACATAAAGTGGATCTGAAAGTAATAATCCATGGCTCGCCTCGTCTGTACCATGACTGCGTGTGAATGTACTTAATAGATTGCGGTTTGATTGATATATTCAATTTATTAGGACTTTATTACTTACTACACTATTAAAGCGGTTTCCCCTTAAGTATATTATTAAATTTATCTTCGTTTTAATGTTAAATTTTTGTTGTTTCAGGAATTTCCGTGTCAGGTATGGTAAGGATTTTAAGAGATTACTTTTATATCCGAAAAGTGACCGAATTGCCAATTTCCCAAATTCTTGCAGTTGCAAGTGCAATGAGGGAAGCCAAAGATATGCTACAGGTATCTCCTGCGGCCCATGGACATCTTTAACATCCCTCGAAGAGGATTATAGGAGGGACTGCAATCGGAGGAGGTTCTGTAAGTGTTAATAAGAAAATCGATCCAAAATTCCTCTGGCCTACCACTGCCAGTTTCCCAAACTCATGCAGTAGGTAATGCAGTACTAAATGTCGATGCGAGCTGGTCGTAGCTGGCAGTCGGTAGCAGGTCGTGCCGCACGCCCGCATAATGCGCCCGTGTTCATGGAGCCTATTTTTTGCTGTTCCAAGAGTGAATTTTAAATCGAACATGTCCCTGGGAGTCTTCGGTTCTTGCGCCTTCTAGATACAACCCTACTATGGAATTAAGGTCTTGATTTTTTTTGTTATATTATCGGGTGTTCTCATTGCTGTCTCGATTTTTGGCAGTTTATGAGTTTTTCAAGTGAAGAGTTTTGTTCGTTTTGAAATTTACTAAAATTATAAAAATATGTAACTAACGTTTGTCGTGCAATTTTAGAATTACTGTGCATTTTTTACGTGCGAAATAAGCTTGTAACATTTATGAAATAGTTCTCTGGATCTGTTGGGACACCTAGAATATGCATGAGTAAAGGATTAATCTTTAAGTATGTAGTTTTTTACAAAACGATCGTGCATGCTAAAATATACACCTCACCATGAATTATTTTCAGATCTATAAGTACCTATCATGTTTTTCTAAATAATCAATTTGAAGCAATATAACGCTGCATGAAAATAGAACAACAGTAGGTACATTAGTACGTGATGGACCTAATTTAGGTGCATTGCTTGGTAGATTGGCAACATGCCGATAAATAATTTCCTTGCTATTTGGATTATGACCATCTTGAACACTTCCTTCACTTTTTGATCGCTCTTTGTTTGTTGTCTGTTTATTGTTTCTTAAAGTGTTTGTTTTCTTATTTAAGAGTTTGAAGAAATTTTCGTGTGAGAAAATTCATGGTTCGAAATAACAATTGGTGTGAACACCAAATTGATTAATAACTATAATGAGATAGAAATCACGGTAATCTCTGTACAATGAAAGTTTCAATTTAAATAATGGTTTAAAGTTCTTCTCTAATATATGAATGTTGATTAAATATTAAGCATCAGGTCCGTATTTTATTTTAAAAATTTTAGGGTCAGTAATGATTTTAAAATTCACTTCACTAGGTAGTAGGTATATCCCTCCTATCTGCCTGTAAAGTTATTGAGACGTTGCGAGAGCCTCGCATTTAAATGTGTTCAGTTTAAAGTATGCGACATTCAAATAGTATTCAGAAAACAAACAGTAGGGGTCGGCTATCGAGTTGCATGTAACGGTAGCCGCCAGTATAATCGTTTGATGCGGTTTCGCTTCGGAAATTGAGAGGTCGCACAGTCGTGATGTCTGTGAGCTTCTTTACTGTGCTTGTTCCAAAGATTAACGCCAGCTTCTTAATTCTTACCTGCAAGGTATTAAAGTCGAAATACGTTTGACTCCCCCGTCCTCGTCAGATTCAGGAACTATGTATTGTAGCTCACGTGTGTTCGTGTATTGACAGGTACATTGTTTGATTTGCGATCCCTTCGGGTATAAGCTGTATTATTTTGATTCGGTAAGTAAGCTGAGGTTGGATGAAAGTTGCCGTGATTTATATTTTGTTTTAGAAAGTCTGTTTGCTTTTCCAGTGTTTGAGGTGAGCGTTATTGCTTCGCGTGTTTTGATTTGAAGTTCGTGGTTGGTTTGAATACGAAAGTTTTGGATTTGCAGTTGTAGATTTTTGTTTTTGTTTACATTTGTTTATATTTTTAAAACGAATGTTTATTAAAGTCCGTGTTTTCGTTTGCTGTTTCATCGACTCAAACATCTCTATTACCGTATGTTCTTTAATATTATATCCCACTATGGAATCATGAGCTACAAGGCCTAAATATCATTCTCAGCTCTAAAACAATATATTTCCTACCGCTGACATTGTAAACGAATATTATTTATTCGCTGCTCTTGGTTTCACGCTGCGATCCCCGCCCTCTACCACTCCTCCTGAATCTGGGGCTTATCTTTTGTGTACATTAGTATACCTGCATAGTATATTAATACATAATATATTAATACTATGGATGAATGTAAAACAACTTTAGAGTGAAGTTCGTAAACTATTTAATTATATTATTAAGAATGTTTAAAAATCATTAAATGTCTAGATCTGTGTATCTTTAAGTCTGTTAACAAGATTTTTGAAGTATTCAATATTGTTTTAATTTAAGTACATATTAGAAATTGTTATTAATTCATTATTCACAATCTTTGAATATTTAAAGTTTGCCAAAGCTAAAATTTGTAATTTGTAATCGCTTGTGAGTTGTGGTGATTAAATAATATTTGTCGGATTAACTGTTAACTCCTTTTGAAGTCTAAACTTTATGGAGTTATGGTTTTGGTCCGAATTCTGAATTATTATTATTATTAATGCACTAACGGTTAAGTTACTTACCTAAGTTGGTTAAGTTTTGTTAATCTCCTTAAGGAGTGGTCAGGTGAAGTAACCAGAAGTTTATAATTGTAACAAATGGAGCGGTCACGGATTAATCCATATTTGAAGAAGTTTGAAACCTTTGAATTAAGTTTTGCTTTGAATTGAGTCTTTTCTGAATAAATAATTAACTTCATTTTTGAGAGCGTAAATTGGAAGTACTACAGTCGATCGATATAATTATAAAAGAAAAAAAATCGTTGTCTGTAAAGTCGGTTTACGGACGGTAGTTTAACGTGACAACGTCATGACAAAACATTGATGAAATGATTGCATACTTTTATAGATAAGAAACTTTTATCTTTATACTACAACGCCATCTAGAACTCCTGAACTAAACTATTTTTTCAGCAAGTTCCTTTCTGACTTAATTGTGTATATAGTTTTGTTCATAGATGGCGCTTTCTCCATTGTTCGCTCGTTCGCGTAACGCGACAGATGAGTCATGATTTTTCATGCGTGCGCCCGGCACCGTTTTAATAGGCGTTATCACGTCAAAAATGAATAACCATTTGCCTTTTTACATTAGTTTTCGTAGCATTAACAATAACATAAAGGGTTGATTACAAAAGCTTACGTTAAATATGAATAATTATCTAATTAAAGTTAACCTTTAACATGTCCTCGATGTTAAGTCAGGATTATCAAACGAGCTAAAGCTACCAATAGGTATGTACTATTAAGTATTCTGTGCTAAAGCTAGATCGTGGCATCCTCTATTCTTGCGACATAACGTTACCGCTCCGTATTGCTCGATTCGTAATGATAAAGGTCGTAGCTGACTTATACGACACCGCTCCCATCCAACCGAAGTATGAGAATTCAAATATAAACTTAAAATCGTGCTCTGTAGGTACAACTATTGAGTGGCAAGGTTGCGGTTAGCTTGCTTCCCGCGCGCGGGCTGCTAATTTTTGTTGTTACTGTAAAGTGCACCTACAGAGCACGATTTTAAGTTTATATTTGAATTCTCATACTTCGGTTGGATGGGAGCGGTGTCGTATAAGTCAGCTACGACCTTATTATTCCTCTGTCCAAGATAAGTGCGATAGCGGATGTATGTAACTGAATGTACTGTTCTTTGAAACGTAATTAGCTAAATCTTATAATTGTTTGTGTAAATTAAAATGTTATACAATTTCTTACTTTTATTTTTAATTCAATTTATTATGCTTACGACTTCTCTAAGGAATTACCAAATCCCAATATTGAATTATATTTTTCGATTACAAAACTTAAGCTGCTTCTGGGGATTACAAAATGCTTCATTTCAATGAAAACAAGAGGAGAAACGCCGCTCTGCTTGGCGCGGTGATGGATACAAGTTTCCGTTGTTTCGGTAATTTTTTCCGTCTTATGAAAATACTTTTTTACCCTATTAAAAAGAGGCAAAAGGCATTCCCGGAGTGCCGATAGAAGTGAAAACTTGAACAATTACGTGTGTATTTTTTGAATCGTCAGGAAATATTTTATTGTGTAAGAAATACTTTTAAATGAAGTGTTTGTCTTCATTACATTTTTAGTGAGTATGCAGTGTCAAATGACCTGCCTGGCATGTAAATGATTTTGAACTGAATTGAACTACAATTATAATATACATACTTATTTAACTTTTTATCCGATATATTATTTAATCTGTGACTAGGTAACATCGCAACACCAATACCAGCTTCTCGTTCTCGCCCACGTTTTGCGTCGTGCGGCGATCGCACGGGCGGTCCGACTGCTAATCGGTTTAAGTAATGTTCATTAATTAACGTCTCGCCCGTCGGATTACTGGTCCCTGGACCCTGTCTTCTCAACAACAACATTTTGTCAACCCGCATGCACACTGGACACTGCTTGCCCAACTATGAGCATTAATCGTAATTACGCTGATAAAGCGCTTTCATTCATCGCTCTCCGTTGTCTTGTTCTATGTTAATCACCTGCTATCTGCTTACAATCTGTTTTGTTTGATAGGACTATCGTAGTCACTTTTAATTTGCATATTTGTTAATATATCATGACTCATGAGAATCATTTTAATACTAGTATCTCTATAACATGGTTAATAATGCAATCATTAACATGTCTTTTTCATTCGCCTTTTTCTTTGCCTCCAATAACGTGGTGCCTTTAACCTTTGTGCGATGACTGATGGCGTAATGATGAATTAATGTGGTTATTGTATTGCTTATTATTATTTGAATATTATAAGATCGAATTAAATTTCTAATTTTAACGTTGACAACAAAGTGTTGATGATCAATTTACAAGTCAAATGTTGGGTTTGCGTATCGCTTCTAGCATCCATCTTAAGCTAAACTGAGGCTTTGTTCAAGAACAACGAAATATTACTGGGATTTCGATACTATCCGAGGTTGGTAGTGATCCATCGCAGTTTTCATTTATTCGTCGAGTAGGGAAGGGTTCGGAAACAATCAAGCTAGGTACATCCCTTGTAGGGTCCAATCAGCTGGAACAAATGGCGGTAATTTATCCACACCGGTCATTGACGAGCCATCTCGAGATAATGTTTCTTATTAAAAATGAAATACAAAGTCCGGTCTACATAAATGATGGTGTTTGAGCTTTGGAGATGTAACGTGGATGTAGAGAATATATAAGAATACAAACATTAAGATATGATAAAAAACAAATACAAATACATTTATATACTCTTAGAGTTGGATGCGAATTGAAAAGAAAGTTTTTGGAAAATATCAGCGTAAAATAGACGCAAAAATAAAAAATAAATAAATATTAAAAAGCTGAAGACTTTGTTTGGTTGAACGCGTTAAGAGCCATTTCGCAAAACTCGGTTGATAAACTATAGGTATTTGAAGCGGCTCCGCGGCGTGATATTGCCTCGCGCGGCTCGCGTCGCGCTTGACCTCAGTTCTGTGCGAGTAATCTTCTTGATACTTTCAAACGTAAAAATTTTAAAATTATGAACATATAATTTTAATTATACACTTTGTGACCACATACATGTATCTGGTTTGTGACAATATAAGTTTATATAACAATTAAGAGTACAATGTAGTACATAGTACCATTATCGGTAACTTATTTACATAATACATTTTAGGTACCTACTTAGGTACATCACAATAAAGATGTCCAATAGATGCATATTGCAAAAATCAATATTTTGGCAAATCAACGTGAAAAATTAAAAATCACGTTTTTTCAAGGTGATCTATAAAATGCAATATGCGTCCATTTTGCCTGCGATATTCGCAGCGCGTCGAAATACATAGGTATACCTAAATTCAAATCAATCGGAGGGTATAGAACCGGGAAATCCCGGAACCGAAAATCCCGGGATTTACAAAGGAATACGGTACTTTTCAAAAGAACCAGGAAACAAAATAAAAGAACCGGGAAACAAAATAAAAGAACCGGGATTTTCTGAACTTTTGGGAAATAAAAATATGTCGCGTCGTGATACAAAAGATAACGTAAAAATAAAGGTAAATACAATCCATACACAAAAATGATTACAGCTTTAAAAAGAAGATATTCAGAACACTATTCTTTGAATGTTAAAAACGAATTCTTTATTGTTTTCTGTTGGTTTACAAAACAAAATATTGACAATAGTCTAGTATAATAAATTATGAGAAACGAAATTCGCACTTTCCTCCCAAACCACTTGCTCTACAAGAAAAATGTATGCCACATAAAATGTCAATCTTTTTATGGGCTACAACTTTTACTCCTTTCGGAAATCGTCTAGGACGCACCGTTTAGGAGATATAAGGAGTTTTCGGAAAATTTGGGAGGGGGGGGGGGGGTTAAGGTTGGGCCCAATAAGATTGGGTAATGTTGCAAGTATGAGTTCCACAGGGCGGATGGAAATTCAGTCGGAAATCGTCTAGGACGTACCGTTTAGGAGATATATGGTATTTTAGGAAAATTTGGGGAGGGGGGGGGGGGGTAAAAGTGGGTTCAGTAAGATTTAGCAATAAGGTTTGGGGGTTTACTAAAGGGGGTTGAAATTTCCGTCTAAACTTGTCTAGGACGCACCGTCTCCGAGATATCCGGGATTTCCGGTTTTCCAAAAATCTATATCCCGATATCCTGATCTGCCGATCTGCGCCTACCTGATGAGTGCGGTATTTGCCCGGATGCCTCCCAGATTATCACGACGCAAAATTCCACTTTTGGGTGAAGAACTGAGGGGGGGGGCGGTATAGGGAGAGGCGAGGGGTTGTGAAAGGAAAAAATGAGAGGGTGATTTGTATTTGTGTTGTGTATTTGAGATACGTGAGTTTTGGGGAGTTGACGGAACTTGGGTGCACGAGAGTTTCCAAACAACGAATGTATTATCTTTGACTAATAATAAGTGACTATAGCTGACTAATGTCGGAGCTTCTATCATTCCAACATTTTGGCTTAGCAATAGGGTCCCGTTGACACCGTTTGGGTACGGAACTCTATAAAGTACAGATTGATCTAAAAGTTGTATAAATAAAGGGTATGTGTATACAAGTTATAATTATTTATTATTTTTTTTCTATGTAAATATGTAATTTACACATATAACAAAAAACCTAAATACTGTAAACAGTAACTAATGTCTAAAAACGGACAATGTTTTATTTCAAATTACAGCAGTGACTTCCAACCCAATAGGGGTTGAATTTCCAAAAATCCGATAGCCTAAAGCCTTCTTCGATAAATGAACTATCCAATACAAAAAGAATTTTTCAATTCAAACCAGTAGTTCCTGAGATTAGCGCGTTCAACCAAACAAACAAACAAACTTTTCAGCTTTATAATATTACAATAGTAATAGTATAGATTAGTATAGATATAGTTATATTTTGTACATATGTATGTTCGTGATTTTCTCCGTTACTACTTACACTACATAAATTGGAAAGAAATAGTTACTTAATTTCAGCCCCGGATCTAAGGGGGGGCAAACCGGGGCACTTGCCCCGGGCGGCAGTTTCATGGGGGCGCCAAATCCTTGAGACAAGAATTCGAAATATCGAACAAATGAATTTTTATCAAGTAATCGAATCTTAATATAATATGTTTGAAAAACAAACTTTTCAAAGTGTATCAATGATACCTATATGAATAAATTTTGAATTTAATTTTATTCTATTTTATAAATTGCATAAATTTTTATCTACTCTCTTGGTGGTCTTGCGTCTTCAAAAGGGCGTTTCCCTTCCATCCATCCATCAGCCCTTGGAGGTCCACTGCTGGACATAGGCCTTCCCTAACTTGCGCCACTCTGACCGGTCCTGAGCCTTCTGCATCCAGCATATGCCCGCTGTCTTCTTCAGGTCGTCAGTCCACCTGGTCGGGGGGCGTCCTATACTCTTTTTTCCGAGATGGGGGCGCCATTCGAGGACCTTTCTTCCTCAACGGTTCTCGGTCCTTCGCACTATGTGGATAGCCCATTGCCACTTCAGCCGGCTAATTCTTTGAACTATGTCGGTTACCCTTGTTCGTCTACGGATCTCCTCGTTTCTGATGCGATCACGTAGAGAAATACCGAGCATAGCCCTCTACATAGCCCGCTGTGCTACTCTGAGCTTGTGGATTAGGCCAATAGTAAAGCACCACGTCTCTGATCCATATGTCAACACACACTGGCAACACACACTGCTCGAACACATTCGACTTCAGGCACTGAGGTAGTGTTTTGAACGACAAGATATGACGCAGTTTCCCGAACGCAGCCCATCCGAGTTGGATTCTACGAGTGACTTCTTTCTCGAAGTTGGACTTACCCATCTGGATCAGTTGTCCCAGGTAACTGTATTCGTCTACATCTTCGAGAGCAGCGCCGTCAATAACTACCGTTACGGGTGTAACATGGACATTCGACATGATTTTCGTCTTGTCCATGTTCATCTTAAGACCCACGCGTTGTGAGGCGCTGTTCAAGTCCCCGAGCATTGTACAAAGTTCTTCCAGGGAACCCGCCAGGATGACTATATCATCGGCATAGCGCAGGTGTGTGATGTATTCGCCATTAATGTTGATGCCACGTCGTTTCCACTCCATCAGCTTGAACACATCTTCCAACGCAGCGGTGAACAGTTTTGGGGATATAACGTCCCCTTGCCTGACACCTCTCTGCAGTTGGATGGGGTTCGTGGCTGTGTCGTGTACTTTGACGGACATGGTGGCTGATGCGTACAAACACTTCAACACCTCGATATACCGGTAGTCGATTCGGCACCGCTGAAGAGAATTGAGTACTGCCCAGGTCTCGATAGAAACAAAGGCTTTCTCATAGTCCAGGCGACACACAACTGCAAATTATACTCCTCGGTCTTCTGTATAATCTGCCGCAGTGTGTGTATGTGGTCCATGGTGCTGTAGCCTTTTCGGAATCCTGCTTGTTCGGGAGGCTGGAAGTAGTCAAGCCTGTGTGCAATGCGATTTGTGAGCACCCTCGAAAACAGCTTATAAACGTGGCTCAGAAGTGCGATTGGCCTGTAGTTCTTCAAAAGGGCTTTATCGCCCTTTTTGAAAAACAGAGTCACCACACTTCTGCTCCACGCTTCCGTTCCAGTATGTATGACGGTATCAAACAGTTTTTGAAGTGCCACTAGGAGGGGTTTCCCCCAGCTCTTAGCAGCTCGGCGGTGATACCGTCATCTCCCGGTGCCGTGTTGTTTTTAAGCGTTTCCCTTAGGCTACAACAATAAATAGCAAAATTTGAAAAATGTTTGCACTTATTTAAACAAAATATAGTTATTGTTCTCGAATTAACAATAAAAACTTACCCCTTTTGCGCACAAACACTTCAATAACCAATATAGGTTTCCGTAATAAAACTTAGTTTAATCACAGTAACTTTATAGCTGTTCCTACCATCTCCCAATACGCCACTGATTACTTTGAAGTTGCGAATTTGTCCTACCGTATGCTACAGCCTATCAAACCAAGTTTATTTATGATTACCCACATTGTATTATATTTTTGGAACGAAGTTCCTTATCGCGCGTTGTGTAAGGGTATCCCCCTTACACGGAAAAAATTCTTACGAAACGAAAAGTTGTCACGACACTTTTTGAAGTTATTCAATAATATGAAACTAGATGGCGCTGTACAACTTTCTGAATCACGCTAGCGTGATCCTTTACATCAAAGGTTTTAATTTATTACAGGATTATTATTTTAACAAAAAAACAAATGGTCACAAAAATGCTATTCATTGGCATTGAAATATAATGTCATAGAACAGACATCTCGAACAAAATGTGCGTTCCGCCCGGGAGGTTCGATTTTCAAAATTGAGCCCCCGTTCTCCTTTCAAAATCGAACGAATCCATTGAAGATTGAAGCCACGTGACGCCAATGCGTTCGGACATACATCGCTCACCTAGTAATATTATAATGGCACATCTGCAAAAAATGCGACATTGTGTTTATATGGTATATCTACGTGTTTAAAAGTGCCTAATCTACATAGTGGAAATAAGTATATGTATTAATGTCTATACTGGTAACCAAACCCATACAATCTGTAAAAAACGTAAACAGAACCCATAAATTAATTTTAAACATTTTTATAAAATTTTTGAAATTCGTTTCTGTAAAATATGAAAAACGTAGATGTGCCGTCGTATTACTGGGTGAGCGATTTCATGGCAATTTCTGGCAATTTTAATAGTTTTTTTCAAACGCTGAAGCGAGGGGGCGCCACTATCAAGGATTTGCCCCGGTTCAAAAAAATCGTAGATCCGGGGCTGCTTAATTTCTATTGTTTTCTTCAAACCAAAGATGTTTAAAGCAGAATATTACGCAAACGGACCCCTGAATTGAAAAATGGTCTTTTGAAACCTATAATATTTTTGAAAGACCTTTTCAACGATACCCCACATTAAGGGGTAGACGAAGAAAAAATCATACGGAACGGACAGACGGACGGACGGAAGGACGGACGGCCGGACGGGCTAGCCGGCCGGTTGAAATAACGAACGGACTAGACATGATTCCGATTTGACTACAAAACCCTGAAAATTATAGAAAACTAAAAATAATACAATTGACTGTAACTAAAAATTCTCACGTGATCAAGACTGTTCAATGGCAATATAATTACGTTACTTTTACGAAATCTATTCCTTAGATGGCTAAAGCAAAAATTGACATAGGTCCGACGTCCAAGAGTGCTGCCGCACGACTGATTTGATTTCGCGCCAGTGCGTATCTTTATATGGTAAAGTAAATTCGTTTTAATAAATTATTTTTTGCAGTAAGATAAAAAAAAAATTACGTGTCATATTCGACAAAGACCATATTTTATTACTACATAAATTTTTGATGGGAAATACGCTTTATTGAATACAAAAATCGATGGTAAAGTCATGGCATAAACCATGAAAATTGGTAATGTTATTGAATTAATTTTGAAACGAATATTATAGTAATCGTATATCCCTTGTAATAAATGCAAAATATAATATATGAGTGTTCTCTAGACATTTTTTTTTACTCAATTTAATAAAACTTAATAAAGAAAATCAGTGTATGAAATTGACTCTGTCGTCCTTTTGCTGAAAAATAGTTATGCTAGATTGACAGTTACGCAGAAACAAATTAATATTTTCAAAATTCCGGTAAATGAAGATCCAAGATGAAGGATTGATCTATTTTATGAGTTCATTTGCCAGCATTAATATCTTTCTTATGATACTAATTTTTGACATCAAATTCTTCATTCCGCGCGTCTAACCGCGAAATGGCTCTTAATCTCAAGAACTACTGCTTCGAATTGAAAAATTCTTTTTGTATTTGATACCTAGTCTACGAGTAGGTATTTATCGAGGAAGGCTATAGGAAATAAGTTTAATTCGAAGTAGTTTTGTTACAAACACTTTTCGAAAAGGGCTATATAACATCATACATTTTAGCTGTTAGTTTTTTCCACAAATTAACGCGGGTGAAACCGCGAGTTACAACTAGTTAATAATATAAATTTTAAAAAAGAACGCAACATTGTCGGCATATTTTTGTTGAGAAATATGAATTACTGCGGCCGTCGGCTTAGGGTAACAACTTCGTGTCTAACATAATATGTCGCTATATATTATGAGGAATTACAATTTCCACTTCAAAATAATTTCATCTCAAGCAGTTTATAAACATGGTCGTCGTTATAACAATCTCTCGTTACACGTAACAGTGCGGGCGATATTTTAAACAGTTTTTGCAATATTTCTCCGCGGTCGGTCCATTTGTTAGCAGCGTGCCGCGTCTACGATTTATTTCCAGGCAACATTATATTATCGTCCCTTCAAAGTGACTAGCGTCCTATTATATTCTCACATATCGGCTTTTTAATAGAAAAATGGTTACAGGAATATTTATGTCACAACTCACAACATTATCTTGGAAATTTGGCATTGCGAAATATTCATTATCATTCGATTTTATACCTTTTTAGGAAGGTATTATTAGTGATTTATAAATGAAATAAAAACGCATAATAATAGTCCATTGAATGATGAAAAGATCATCGTGATATTCATGGTTGTGAATCACAATTTTTACGCTCATTTGTGTGTCTAAGTAATGGGATTCAAGTTCTAGGACATAATTATGTCATGGTTGTATGTTGCTAAATACGAGTACCTATATGATCCTATATCACAGTGCCCCCTTTACTGCTTCTTTAGTGTTTTCCATTTACTATTAAGTAAGTAATATCAGCTTGTTAGTGATCCTAAAATAGCTTATTCATATTTTACGGTCGTGTACAGATTGTTGCAATAATTGGACATGCGTCAAGCGTGTCGCGTTATGGTCGTAGCGCACATATCAACTCGGAAAGGGATCGGCACCGGATCGCCTCGCCGTCAACCTAACGTAAGCTCGGCTACGGCTAGGCGACGCCGCGCTTACGGCTCGCCGGCCGCTGGTTGACGGAATGAATGACAGCAGTTCGCCAACGCAGCGGTAGCCGCGGCGCAGGGCGTGCACGAGGAAACGGAAAGTCGACGGATAGCGTACGGTGAGACGTAAGCGCGGGTACGGCAAGTCGTCCACGCACCGTACCGCGGTTCGTGAGCTTGTCTCGAGGTGAGGCGATTACGTTACGAATCCGATAAGTGTGCTTTACAGTAGGGAGTTTCATACAAAGAATACTGACATGCAAGAGTTGATACGTTTACGTTCCGTTTACGAGTTGATATGTGTGCTATGACCATTAATGTGGCCATAAGTCAACCCGCACAGTGGGTTGAGCAGTAAAATATTCATAGGAATAGCTTAATATCCGGTAATATACCTAAATAATGTGAATATTAAAATTATAATCGTTTAATATCGTCAGGTTTAACTTGTATTTAATGTAAATAATAAACTAAAAATTTAAATATTATGTGAATTTTGGTATTTTCGTAATATTCTGTACTTAATTTAATTATAAAATAAGTTTTACTCTTTAAGCGAAATCAGAAAAGAAAAGAGAAATAAAAAGTGTGTCTCAGCTCCGACGCACGATTGGAGTTTACTCCTTACGAACGATTATAATTTATAAAATTTATAGATTAGTAAATCAGTAACAACGCCATCTAGATTGTTGGTTGGTAGTTGCGCACGAACATCAACACATCTAGATAATTTGTTACGAATTACAAACATAACGCATAACACCTAACGTAACTTGTAAGATATCAAATAATACTAATAACACTGCCTTATCAATAAAGAACATACAAACAACAAATAACATAATTACAGTAAATCTGTTTTCTAAGATGTTTAACTTTTAAATATAGACTTTAAAATCGACATCATCAGTCAATAACATAACTCGATGAAATAACGATCGATAGATCTTATTACGATCGAAACTATCGAAAACAATTGACAGTTCAAAACACTTTCCTGTGGTCTGACCGCGTGTGGTTTCAAACCACTGTGCAGTCGTTAGGGCGCGTGTCGTCATGCCAATCAGGACAATCGCAGCTCTCAGCGGAAGATAGATGGCGCGCGTTATGAGCTGGAGCTTCTGCGAATTAGCGCAGCGGTTGATTTACCATGTCGCAGTTGACATCTGCTCTGCAGGTGTATTGTGCGTGACGTCACGGTTGTTATTCAGTTGTTTTAACGTTTTTTTTTGTTTCTAATGGTGATATGTAGATGTAGATAGGTTTGTCAGTGATATACGCTGACTCTGTCCTTAGTAAGAGATTAGAAATTGAAATGTTTTGAAGTATTGTATATGTAAGTAAACGTTTATTGGTACAAAGTGTGCATTATATTAAGGAGTATTAGTTTTGCTGGTGATTTGGACATAAACATCATAATCTTGGTATGTAAGTAAACGTCATGCGTCAGTCCCTTCCAAGACTATCAGATCGATCGAGTAGTCCCCTCTCACTTGACTACCACTCACTATTTACTCATCTACGATATTTTATGAAACATCTTAAAGTTCATCTGCTTGAACGTTAGCGAAGTCATAATCAACAGATTATGACAGACACCTTTACTTTTAATAAAATTTTGTAATAATGATTTTTTGTAATCTCAACCTTAGCAATACAAGAAAATAACATAGGTACATCTATCTATCATCCTGCGACAATTTGTTGCATACGCCCGCTTCATCTAGTTCCGTTTACGCCCAATTGTATTTGATTAAGGACGGTCTAATGAGATTAATAACCGCGGTGAGGAGACCAGTGCCTCTTGACAAACGACCGCGTGTAATTTCACACGCGACCGTTATGAGTAAGTACAGTGTGACGTCGCCTTTACGGTCGTCAATCTGGTGAAATCTGGTTGGAGGTATTTTTGCTACCCTGTCATATCTTAAACATAGATTTTGTCATAAGAACGCAAAAATGTCCCACTGGTGGGTTGTCTTGTGAAAGGGTAACCTTAGAACAAGAAATGATTAAAACAAAATTAATACTTGATAAATGTTCTATTCGTTAAGCAGCAGAATTTACATGAAATACGTGTTCATAAAGAAATTAGTATGCTATCATAGAAGCATAACCATACGGATTAATAAATCGTACAGACCTGAACAATCAAATGATCCAGCGAGGGTACTCGTTCCAACACAGTTTGGCCTTTATTTCTATACTGTTTTACCATGGGCACCGCCAGCAAGAGAGCGCTTTTCGGTTGCAGTCTTCGCGAGATATTTTTAATGAATGCGTGTGGCACGAATGATGAGATCGAATGCAATGCATGTAGTAGTGACGTTTGAGTGAATGTTGAATGAGTGAACAGGTGAATGGTTGGTATAATATTGTACTGTTATTGGATGTATCCTTACAGCTCGGCCATCCTGCTGAAGCGAGTCCCTTCGCTCCCAATAGTGACTAATTCTTATTTTTACGTATACATAGCTATACATACATATTTTAATTTTAAATGTAACAATCATTACAAACAACAACGTTACTATAAAACTTACAAAAATCAAAGTAATCTACTCGTATCTTAATTAGATAACATAACTATAAAATTAAATAAAATAAATGTGAATTATATTACAATAATATAACAAAATACATAATTATTTAACTTTAACGTTTTAACTTTAACGAACACTATCATAGTTAAAACGTGTCAATATTGTTACCTACGTTCGCAATGTGCAGAATCTTATTAAACAATTTAATAACATTGAGTGAAAATAGCAAGAATAAAGACATGAGTTTAGCATTTGAATTAAGACAATGTGCAAATAAGTATAAATTGGTAATTACGTAAATATAAGTACTACATGACACTGCATAGATACTCTGCTTGACGTAAAATACAATTTAATAATACTCACTCGTTAGATAATATTTATTTTCGTATAGGTGCATATTACATGTATGCTTATAGAAAAGTTGATTAAACATCTTAATTTAAATTAATCATAATAATTATGTTATTATTATTATTTTATTATTTATGTACAAACAAGAATTCACAGGACAGTTACAGTAGGGATACAATGTACAAAGGTACTGCTTATCTCTAAAATCGTTAATTGTTAATTTATATTAAGTATGAATTTTATTTATCTTTCGTGATGATTACGCAGAAGTAATTTTAATTATCTAGTTATAGTTATGACGGACGATCATCAATGTCAGATTCAGCATCGGAACATAGTTCAAACTTAGGCCTATTACTCTATCAACTGATACAATAACAGCTGTATCTTGTAACTGTTAATTTTTAACTATTTACTGTAACGTAATTGCTGGTTTAATAACAATTTGTAACCTGTTGCATAATGCTTTACAAAATAAATAATTTCTTTCTTTCTTTCCTTCAATATTTTGATAACGGCGATTACCTCCTTTCAGGTAGTGGTCTTCAGGTAACACCTTTTAACAAACCGTTGAGCTATTACACTATAAATAACAGTGCTAATCATCATCACACATACTTCATATATTTTCACAATAGTGAATAATATTGTCTTACTTTACTTGACTACACTGTGGAAGTACATTTGATGACAGATCATCATCATCATCATTTTGCCTCAGACAAAATTGATATCTTACACACACTTACAATTTTATACTTCACTTAAATTATAGCATCACATTTTTATAATAATAGACTTGATCGATTAGAATATTTAATTAAGTAAACATCAACTTAAGCATTACTCAACCCCAGATTGACGTGCTAATTTTCAACTAGGACTAAAAACTTACTTCTTTGAACTATTAGTGTGCTTAAATTTTATCTGCTTATTTTAAATATATAAACATAACAAAAGGTCCAAATATGATGACCCGCCAATCTGTTCTTAAGGAAATGGAAACCAAGATGAAACTCACTCTTAAGGAACTTCAAATCAGCAAGGATCTCAATGCTCAGTTACTACGGGAGATAGAAGACAGCGAAGCTGAAATAGCAAAACCACAAAGTCCAACACCGAATACAAGACTCAGCTTGCCGAGCTTCATAATAAATACTTGGACATCCTGGAGCAGCGAGACAACCTTCAAGACATTGTTGAGTCGTTCAACCAATGTGGTTATGAGCATGAGAGGTCTCTGAGTCGCATCACTGAGCTGGAGATGAGCTTACGAGTACATGAGGCAAATAAGATTGTAACTCAACTAGATCATTTAAAAGAATCTCAGAAACGTGTTGCTACACAGAGCCTTTTTAGTGAGCTTATTGACTGCGGTTCCTATCCTAAAGACAGCTCCCTTGTCATTGACCTGACTTCTAGCAATAATTCTTTAGAACCCGTTGTACATTTTAATAGCCAGAAAAAACTAAAGAAATATATTATGTTAAAATAAAGAAACTTGTATATATTCGTAAAACTCAAAAACTTGTCAAAGAAAGGAATTGTTTACAACAGTTAGGACGGAGTAAAAAGGGCGAATTTCATTATTTAATAAAATTAAATCATTACAACTAGAATCAGAACACAGTAGGTCACTGTATGATACTGAATCTCTACTTCTTCAAAGCTTAGAAAAACCACTTCATAACAATATTATGGCCAGCTTGTACACCAAAGCTCAGGAACAAATAAAATAACATATATTTTTTACAACCTCCTGGAAACTTGCAATAACATGGAGAGATTCGAGTCATTGTCCAAGAAATCTAGACACGCGATAGCGTGTTCAGGCTAACAGAACTGGTGAGCAGCACCGTGTGTACACAAACCATTTGAAGCCACTTTTGACCTCTTCATAACTTAAAAACTATTCCACATATACCTGTCAAAATTGGCTCATTTATTGAGACTTACAAAATACATACTCGTATGTGCTCCAAATTTCATAAATACACCTCAAACGGTTATTTAGGTATTGACGTCCAAAAATCGTCATTTTTATCACTGACTGACTATAGGTCAGTCAGTCAAATCAAATCTCTAACCCAGTTCCGGATGACCTAGAAAGGTAAATTTGGCATCCAGATAGGTAGTTGGGTGTACAACTAGTAATTGTTTTATTAGAATGTGTAATATTACACGAACCATTTCGAGGTACTTTTGACCCCTTAACTCGAGACCTATTTAACCTACATACATACATGAAATTTGGCACATTTATTAAAACCCCTTAGTTTATTTAGAATTAAAAATTTCACAAATGTAGCTCAAACAGTTATTGTTATATTAACGTTTAAAATCCGCATTTTGGTGACTGACTCACTGACATAGGATCAAAAACATAACCTACTTCCAGATCACCTAGATACTTTACATTTGGCTCAGGATAGACTATTAGGCGTATGTAAAGGAAAGAAAATCTAAAAAGTGAAAATGATTGATAATTAGTGAAATTAGTGAATTAGCGGTGCACTGTATAGAGTAATTTTACAAATAACAATAGGGAACATACCAAAACCACGTAACCCATTTTTTCCAACTTTTTACCCCCCTCCCCCCCTTCGTGACCATCCGTAGTATATGAGAAGACCCCCCCCCTCCCCCCTAGTTTTCACGTGGTAATTGATAAATACGGTTTTCATTACTTTTTTGCAAAAACAGAGTTAAAAATAATAATTTTGCTTATATTTTGATGACTTTGTGGCGCAATGGTTGCTAAAATATTGACTACGTGACAAAAACCTAAACCCCCCCCTCCCCTCTGTGACCAATCGTGGTGTTTTGAAGACCCCCCTCCCCCCCCTAAATGAGGCACGTGGTTTTGGTATGTTCCCATAGGTATATTCATTATTTATAAACACTAATAATTTCTAGACAAAAAGTCTATCTCATCAAAAATATAAATGTGAAATGAGATTACAGCTTAACCAGGACAAATGTTGTCAATGCACTCTGGCAGTGCAGGATGAAAGCATCATACAGAGTAGGTATACCACTCAGTGTCAGCTCGCCATCAGATAAGTCAAGCAAAAAAAACAATTATAATTAGTGACAGCATAGGGAAACACTATGGGACTATTATAAATTCCTATATTACACACTCAGTAGTTAACTTGTGCTCACCGGGAGCCACTTATGAATATTTATTAAAGCAGATTAATCCAAAACATATGAACACCTCAATAGTTTTAATGATTGGTGACAGCCCGAACATTAGCAAGAAGCAGTTAATAAAGTATAAAAAAGGTAATTATTTTTAAATATTATAGAAGTACCAAATGCAAATTTGTAATGTGTGCATTTTTCCTTACTCTAATGATTTAAGTCCGGAAGAAAATGACCATATTTATAAACTAAATCTAAAGATGTAGTATTTTATTTTGATATAAATAAATTAATTTCATCATTTAAATTAACTAGGGGCACTATGTACCTGCCACTAAAATATAAAAGACAGTTAGCTAGGCTGTTAGCTTTCAATTTGGATGATGCCGTTACAAATAGGGTGTTACCCTATTAGTAAGTCTATTGACACATTTATTGATTGTGGTAGTAGTACCACTGTTACTTTTTTGGATAATTGTACCAATATAGGTACAAATAATAATTTAAACTAATATAGTTAATACTATCAGGCGTTACTTTGCGGAAATTCATTGTTATTATGTTTGTATTAGTCTACTTTGCAACAGTTCGCGGTTAACATGTATGATGTTATATACTTTAAGACATGCGCGGCACTTCCCTCTTTCCTACAACGGATACATGGACTACAATAATTAAAAATATATATACCAACATACATACACCAGAACAAACACGTGTTTTTCCCCGAAACGGAGCATCCTCAGGGTAAGTTGACTAATTTAAACTAAATAAAAAGACAATGGAAAAAACTCTCTTCCTTAAAATATTGTACATCAGAATATACAAGGCTTATCCAGCAAATAATTAGAAATTGAATTATTTATAATATACTGTAATATACATGTATAAGGTCGGAACATTGGTTACCAAGCACTCTGAATCATGTTAGTAGGTATACGTAATTATAAATTGTCAAGTGCATTCTGTAGAGAGATTGCAATTCATGGTGGATCACTAATATTAGTGTACAACAATATTTCTTGTAAAGATCGTAAAGACATTGTTAGTCTGCTGACAAAAAATACAATTTTCCTCCAACTTTCCAGAAGTACGTTAGAAATTCTAAAATTATTATTCTTATTAAAATAATTATTCTATATTAAAATAATTATTCTCTTCTAAAATTATTAAAATCGTTTGCACTCAGGCAAAGTCAACGTACAAAGGATGAAAACATCTTGGAACATAATTACGATACGAATTAGGGGAAGGCCGGGCATAGTGAACAGCCCAGGCAAAGCGGATACCCCCTTTTATTTTAAAATGGTGGGCCCGAACGGGCTACCATCTTACCACGAGGCGCTCCCCGCACCCCTCAGTTGTATACAAATAGAGCTAACGCATAGTCACGCGTCATTTGCGAAATAATTAACAAAAATTAAAAAGTGAACACTGCTTACGACTTTTCAATGTAAGTAATTTTGTAATTACTTATGTTTATATAGTATTAATGTATTGGCTTGATTCTCTCTTCAAAGTGCATGTTTCCTTGCAGAAATACTGCTAGTTTTATTGAGATTCTGTTTCTGGATTTCATTTTAGGTTCGGTTAAGTTAAACAAGTATCCGTTGGGCAAAATGAACACGGGCAAAGTGGACACTGTATTCACTTTGCCCAACAGTGTTCATTTTGCCCGCAGATTTAGAAATAATCACTTTTCTTGATTCCACTTTACCCACAAATATATCTAAACCTGATAAAGAAGATCCATTCAGATATAACGCCACTCAAAAATCTTCCACTAGTAAGCATCTAATTTAAGTAGTAACATCTTATTTAAGTCCAAAAAATATAAGTGCACTTCCAACTGCTCATGTTCTTGTGGGTAGCCGCAAAAGAAAATTTCAAAAGTCTGATTGTCAAAAGTGTGCTTACTAGCACTCCTGTAAAGGAAGAACAGAAAACTAATTTTTTTTAAAACAAGTACCAAATTATTGAGAAACATTGAGAAATATTTAGATCAGGGATGTTGCGGATGCAAATGTGGATGCGGATGCGGATGTTTAAGATCTTATATGCCAGATCGCCGAGGCCCGAGACGTTGTGATTAATTCTTTGATAGTGTATCCGACATTGTGACATAAAACCAAAGAATGTCGGACACACTGTCAAAGGATTCATCACAACGTCTCGGGCCTCGGCGATCCGACATATAAGATCTTAAACATCCGTATCCGCATCCACATCCGCATCCACAACATCCCTGATTTCGATGCTAAAACAAAAACAAAAACCACGCGAAAGAAAAATGCTGACATTGATAAAATTACTAAAGCGACCAAAAGAACCAAAACAACTGAAATTGATAAAATGACCAAAAGTATTAAAGCCAAAGGATCTAAGGACAAAAAAAAATGATGAAAAGTTTATGTGCTATTTTTGTGAAAAGATTTTACATATAGAAATTAACGAACAGGCGGTTGACAATTGGATCCAATGCAATTCCTGCAAGCATTGGATGACTTCCACGAGAAATGCACGGCTTACCAGGGAAATGGCATATTTCTTTGTGACAAATGCTAGATGACTGATTAGTTGTATTCCTTATTAATGTTTCCTTTAATTGCATATATTTTCTTTTATATTCTTAGGTAATCATTCCTTAATTAACCATGTGTTCACTTTACCCTATAAGCCTATCCACTTTACCCGGTGGATTGGGCAAAGCGGATAGCGGTACCAAGTTAAACGTTATTAAAAATTTTAAGTTAAGTACTGATGTTACAATATTTTAGTTAAATATATTAAAAAGTTTAATAAATACTGTTTCAAACTCAGTCATTATTTTGTATATGTCTGTATCGACTCCGTTCCTATAGCCCGCCAAAGCTTAAGGTGTCCATTTTGCCCGGCCTTCCCCTAAGTTACGAACTAAAAATTAATGAAGCAAAATAATTACTGCTGATAAAGACGTGCATAAGTGTATCAGTGATACCTATCTATATGAATAAATTATTTTGAATTTTGAACAAAAGGTCCTTGATATTTGACAGAATTTTTTTTGACATACCATCATTAGGATGTTCTTGCCTCACGTTCACTAAATCTCCTTAACTGTTTACCCAAGTAGTTCTTCGGGTTCACGGAACCTTGCGGCTTGTGCACCGACGCGTACGGCTCGGTCTTCGATATCATGGAGAATTCAGTATCCAGCTTTCTGGCCATGAATATCACACCGAAATACCCGGTTGGCAGATAACTTCTTTGCTTCTCTCTTTCGTTTTGTAGTTGGTCTAACACCATATGTTGGTCTAACACCATATGTTGGTCTAACACCATATGTTGGTCTAACACCAAATTATGTTGGTCTAACACCATATTTTGGTCTAACACCATATCTTGGTCTGCTATCACATTACGTTGGTCTAATATCTTACGAGTGCGTCTTGCCTTTCCAATAGCTGTCCACTTGGTTTAACACCAGAAAATTGTTCCTTCCATTCCAGGTATATTAATCCTTTCATCCATCTGAAACTTGGAATTGTTACGCATAAGTTTGGTAATATTACAAACTAGCTGTTGCCCGCAGCTTCGCATACGGAAATTATGCGGACTTTATTTATAACTCTTGCAGAAATAAAATTAAAAAAACTGTGAATTTATATTGAAGTATTTATATTCAGTAATTTATATACTGAAACCTACGATACAATCACAAAAGATTCCTCCAGGAGCGGGTTATGAAAAATAAGCAATATTCACATTAATTTGTATTTTTTTCTTTTTCTTGCAAATTTTGAAAAACTAAAACATATATATTCCATCAATTTAAGCAAGGAACATTTGTTGCAAAGAAGCAAATCGGTTGATGCATTGAAAATGTTCCACATAAACTTTAATCCCGTTTCCCAGGGAAACCTTTTAATTTTCCGGTATAAAAAGTATCCTAAAATATGAGCGGAAGTATTAGAAACAACTTCGCCAATTTTCATCGAAATCCGTTCAAGGGTTTTCATGTGATGCCCGGACAGGCAAACAGACAGACAGACAATAAATCTAAAAAATATTTTTGTGATTGAGGTAATATGGGGCTAATAAAGCATATAAAAGGTATTCCAAGGAAAAAAAATCAATAAGGGTAGTACTGATAAAAAATATATATCATGAGGGTAATACAAATGGGAAAAAAAGTATGAGGGTAGTTTATATTAGTTAAGAGAAGTAATTTAATTAACAAAATTAAACTTTTTATGGTTAAAAATAAGTAGGTACGATTTGTAGGCGGGATGGACAGAGTACTTTACGTACAAAGTATCTGCTCGATCGCACTTCTGAGTTGAAAGGGTAACCTTAGAACAAGAAATGATTAAAACAAAATTAATACTTGATAAATGTTCTATTCGTTAAGCAGCAGAATTTACATGAAATACGTGTTCATAAAGAAATTAGTATGCTATCATAGAAGCATAACCATACGGATTAATAAATCGTACAGACCTGAACAATCAAATTATCCAGCGAGGGTACTCGTTCCAACACAGTTTGGCCTTTATTTCTATACTGTTTTACCATGGGCACCGCCAGCAAGAGAGCGCTTTTCGGTTGCAGTCTTCGCGAGATATTTTTAATGAATGCGTGTGGCACGAATGATGAGATCGAATGCAATGCATGTAGTAGTGACGTTTGAGTGAATGTTGAATGAGTGAACAGGTGAATGGTTGGTATAATATTGTACTGTTATTGGATGTATCCTTACACTTGGTTTAGTTTTAGACATAACACGAATATGTTACCAAGTTATTCTGAACATAATCTAGGAAGTTTTTTTCGCCAACGATATAGCTACTATTTGGTTAAAGGCAATAGACGCAAGGACATCCATTAACTCAAGAATTAATTAATTGGCTAACTATCTGAGGAGAACCTATAGACGTCCTTGATATAGAAATCATCATCGACCGAACTTTACCTACACTATTTTAAAAAATGTATGGAGGAGTTTCTTTCGCCAGTTCTTTACCTTGACAAAGCACCACAGCAAAACACCTTTCTGAAATGGTGCTAGATTTAAAAAAAATACGAATATGAGTGTTTCAGTTGTACCTATTGACCAAATGTCAGCCATGAAGGACCTAAGTCCTATGTACAGATTTTTAAATTTAATTTGCAGTAAACTCATGCATAGGCATTAGGTACGGATTATTTAGCTTACCCTGTTCTTGTGGGTCAAATCTTTTTTTGAACTATTACCTTGTTATGAATAATAAAATGTCATGTCATTGGTGTATAGGACAATCTAGACAAATCGGAAAATGTGCCCCTCAATATTATATTATATCGTGTACCTACCAGAGGACAAAGAGGTGAATCTCGTGTATCAGTTTACCAGGTTTAACCGTCCTGACACTTACACAAATGTGCTACACCCACTCTGACAATAACAATCTACGTTCCTTTCAAGACAAATTTCAAGAAACTCCTTGCACCGTGTAATGAAATGGAAATATAGGGAAGATAAATATAGGGATATCTATAGGTAATTTCCGGACTGAATTCGGAATGTTTTTGGTATGTAGCTGTTGACTTTTGCAGAGAGGAAAAATCGGACTAACTAAATGTTTATTCAGAATATTCATACAAAGGTATTGCAGTTCGGTCAATATCGTTTTAAACAATAGTGTTTGTAGTTCACTTATTGACGGATTTCTTCATTCGTTCACTTATTCACGAAATAGTGATTGTATGATGTTACATATTCACTTATTCGGTTAGAAAAGTTGCGTTATTTGCACCATCAAAACACTGCAGCAACGTGATGGTAGTGACCACGCGGCGGCCGATAAATCTGCCACACTTAGCCGGCAACCGGTAAATAACTATGGGATTTCCGCGTGCGAGCTCGAGATGCGCCCGCGCATAAATCTGTGCCCGCATTGTGATATTGTGTTGCCATTACGGCTCCGGGAACTGAGTACATAAATACAGGCGTACAGACTAGCGCTAAGCCTCCTTGTCGTCTGTTTGTGGGCCCTGACGTCGTCTCAGAACGTTTATATTATGGCCAGGACTAGAGGATACAGTCATTAATAGAAAAGATAAAGAGGATTTTAAAAGTTTTGTCGACATTGATCAGGTGAACATGTTTGAGCAACTTGAGAATTTTAAAGGGCTGTTGGTTTTGGTGACAAATGATCAGATGAACGTGTTTGAGCCACTTGATGGTAATTGGTCAATATTGGCAAATAGGCCAAAGGCCTACTGTGTCTGCGAGACTAAACGATACACGTCAGAAATTTCAATCAACATACTACAACTATTTCAGTCAACTTACCCCGATGATGCTGTGACATTCCTACTAGTGAATATGTACTATTTATAACTTCATGTAAGGAGAAGGAAGGTGCTATCAAAATCGCTTGCGGGTTGTTGCAAAGTAGATTACCATTATCTTAATATCTTGCTTTAGTTGATCGTATTTCGACTGGGGGCTTGAAGAGTTAATTCTTTTTTCTTCTGTTTTTTTGCTGGCAACACATCGGTGATGCCTTGAACTTACTGAAGTTCTTGGGATATGGTACCACTTACCATCAGAAGGCTCGTCAGCTCGGTTGTCAGTGCATGTGCATCTATATTCAAGTCAAGGCTCCATTTTCTACATCTATTAAAAGTTCCCTTAAAGGTGCATTCCATGTATATCTTCGTCTTGTCTGTTAGTCTGTACACTCGCGGCATCTCGGCAACGGATCGTACGTCTTGCGTACGTCGTGTCGTGATCTGTTATTTATTTAATTTACTCGTGTTTGGAAATTTTGTATCCGACTAGAAATGTTGTTTTACTAGCGAGTCGGCGTATTTGCTAACATTACTTGAAATACCTTCACAAATGAAGTTAGGGTGTCATTTATTGCAATTTATAGTAGAAATGTATTTTCTATAAAATAAATACTCGTTGTCTTTAGGTGTTAGTAGAATAGTAAATAGTTTATTTTTAACTTCTATAAGTTAGTGCTTCAATATTGTTCTGTCTAGTGTGAGTGAAGTGAAGTCTAGGGTGGTAAAAATGATGGAAATTAGTGGAGAAAATATGATAGTTACGATATCAACGTCAAAAATTACAGTCAAAAACGATCACAGTTTTGTTGCAATAGTGCCCTCTTAAATACCATATAAAAAGTTGCCGAGGAATAATATTCAACTATAAAAAGTATATGTGATTCAGGCGTGAACATGTCCCATGGATTCCCAGAAGTAGCAAGTTGCATTTATGGTTACAGTAATGTTATGAACTTATGACCAGCTGATATTATTATTGTCCTTTCAGTTTTGCCTGAGATGTAAGTTGCAGTAACGATTTGTAGTCTTCCGTTGCAGTCTTCAAGTTGAAGACCGACATCTATAGAATTACATCTGTTTAAATTTGGACAATAATACTCATTTACTATAATGACTGCTTTATCCTTATGCCAGATTTGCCATTTTGATATCAATAAAATTATCAGAACAACACCATTCCTTCGTCATACCAATAAAACGAGCAACGGCAATAGCTGCGAGATGACTATAACGAGACACTTTGGGGTGCGCGTTGAGAGTTCGGATAAGATGGGAACTCGAGTCCAGCGAGTTACGGTGCGGTGCGATGATCGATAATAATGGTAATTTCTACCGACACGTGTTGCGTTCGACCGAGATCGCGATGGTTCCCGCCCTATTAGGACGCACTAAGGGCCTGCGCGATCTAGACCGCTAGGTTACGGACGATAGGTTTCACACTGTATTTTTAAACGATTTTTTTAGCTTATCCTGTTTGTGTGGTCTTGAAAATCTTGTTAGACTTACTTCCTCTTATAAACATGACCTGACACTCCACACAGGTTTGGCTCGAGGCGAGGGAACTCCTTAAAGGTTAACAGAACTGTCACATTTTTTTCTTTACTACCGACATTGACACTATCTATCCACTGACTATGGTATTCGATCGAGCTGAAATTTTGTAAACTATCTGTAATTTGTCTGAATACGAAATGTCATATGAACCTTGATATGAAACGGATCCACCGTACGCAACTTTATCGAATTAGGCTTGAGTAAATGGTTTTGATATAGCGTGTTTGTAGTTTTAAACCATATCTTGTTTTGAGGTTGTGCGGGTTGAGCCCTCGGCAGAATGAACGCGTAAACCTAAACTCTTCTAGTCTGATCGTAATCTTGGTCGGACGCTACACGTGTCGTTCGTAAAATTACCATTACTATCGATCATCTTGCGCCGGTCTTGGTTCGAAATAGGCGCGAGTTCCTCACCGTAGATCGTATCCGGAGCAGCTTTAACGCGAAGGCTTCTAAGTGTCTCGTTATAGTAATCTTGTAGTTTTTAACCTGGTTGTGTAAAAATGAGGAAATTGTATTAGTGGCCTTGATGAGTGATGGCTCGGGATTCGTTCCAATTCCTTTTTTACTAATCTACAAATTTGGCCTCTGTATGGCAGTTAAATTATTGTTCTCGGGTTCTCGTTGTTGTGGATTTTTTTCATTAAGAAATTAAAAAAGACTACGCTTCTCTCATTACTTAACTTATTATTCTAAAAATAATTTCTGTTCATTCTATCTATTCAAGAGACAGGAATATTAATAATACTCATTAAATTGATCTTTCCGTAGTCAATAGTATTGACCACAGTGACGCAAAATAAAGAAAAAGAAGGTTTCCAGTTCCTTTTTTTGTCGGCAACGTATCGGTGATTCAAATTCCTCCATACACACAAACAATGGCTCGTTTCTTCTAACTATAGACCCTACTTATGGCTCACGTTTAATGCGGGGAAAATTGAAATGTAATTGCGCTGCACGAGAAATGCTTAAACGCCCATTCTTTCCGTGATAACATGCTGTTGAGCTCAAAGGTTGATTCGGAGTTAAGTATGTTCAGTCTGAAGAGTAACTGTAGACGTGGTTTAGCCACTTTAAGCGGACTCATTAAAGAGAGAGGAAAATTATTCTTATATTGAAATGCCGTACGTAATAGTTAAAAAGATCCGTAGAAACATGCCAGTTTTTAGGTATATAGAAACTTCAGCCGTATTGGGGCGGCTTAGAATACTAACGCCAGTCCCATGTCGGATGGGTGTCGTAAGAGGCGACTAAATCCGGCACGCTGGTGGTAGGGCCCCTCGGAGAGATTATATTGGTGGTCAACTCGTTTGCCGGCTATTTACTTAAAAAAATATAAAGTTTAAACATATTTAATACATATAGATGTAATAGTCTGATATTACATAGTCCTTTTATGGCGCCTTATTATTAAGTATCCCTGCTATGACCATAGCCAATGGCTCAGACAAAGCGCTCTAGGCAATTATTGCATATTAACTGGATTGAACTCGCATTAACTTGGCGATTTATATTTTTATTAAATCACCATGTCAAGTTGCGGTCGGGCGGCTTCGAGTGCATCGATGTTCTTGATTAATGGAGTGTACGATTATTTGTGGTACCACTCGGCTCGTTCGGGACAAATTATTGAGACCGCTTTGTTACTTTGCCAATGCTGCTAATTTTATTTAGTGGCCATGAAATTGGCTATGCGTGTGTCGTGTTTTGTTCGTACTGCATCTTCTACAATATTTCGCGTTGTTTCCATTTCGTTGTCGCCATTTGCTTCCCAGCCTTTATTGTCATCGAGTAATGTTTGCAGAGTCATTCCAGGATATCTTCGCAGTAAAATAGCAAAAGGATCATCATGTACTATAACGAGGTTTCCCTTTTATCTTTATCTTTGAACGTACACTATCTTTTGTATATTTACGGTAACGAAATATTAGATTCCATCGTTGGTTTTGGACTTATCGGGTATTATCTATTTAATTTGAATACGAAAAGGATCTTTCTTGGGTTGACGTATTTGTATGTTTCCGATCTGAGATAATGAAGACTGGAGATAATTTATCCTTTTAGATTCGTGTCTTTGTTCAATTGCAGTTCTGAAAATACTACATCTGATAATTTTATAATGATGTATTCAAATAACGAATGATAAGATTTTGGAATTATATGAGTATTTATAGTATTCATGAATATTTTGAGGACAGGACACAGTTCGAATAAGCAAGCTTGTTTAGTTCTAAGAACCGAATATATATTAGAAAGAAAATATTTTAGCAAATTCGATTGAATTATTAGGTAAAGAACAGCCTTCATCCATAAGCTCTGATGATAAAGAGGATAACTAGAGAATATACGCTAGATTCAAAAAACCTAAGGTAGGGCCGGATCAGAATGATTTCTAATTAGAATAGAAGAAATTCACATTTATTATTAGACTTCGAACATATATATGTAGCAAATAATGCCTGGTCGGTGGGTGGTTCGGGAAATAATAACAACAGTGGGCGTTTACATCACTTTAGTCAGAAACTCATTTTAACACAGGTTTTACACTGGTTATAATTAAATACGCGATTAGGACTGATTGTCTTCAATTATCCGAGTAACAACCAACAAATAATAGGGCACGACGGCCCAGTGGCCTCCCATCACCCCTTACAGCCACCCCAATGCCTCGCATAATCGTCTGATCCTGTTACTCGTCAATCTGATCTCACAATACAATTCACACGTCGCGTTCCGTCTTAAAAGTAACTACGTTCTTGTCTAGGCGTCTGCTCAGCTCGAAGGCTGTATCCAGAATGTCCGTTCGTCGCTGGCAAGTTAATAGCTTTCCTCGGCTCTCCCGCCACGTCACCGCGTGACCAAAATGACAGTAGTCAATTCACATAGTGTTGCCATCTTCACAATCCGAATACACCTAAGCCTAGCTCGGCTTGTCGTTACATTTTATGATCTCCGACACGGCCATCGTGACAATCTCACCGTCCTCGGTGAGGCAGCAGGGGACCATCTGGAAAAGACATAACCTTCGCAAAGTAAAAGATTCCCACTCGGCCTCCCTGACCTCAAGCCCCAAGGCTTCATAATGAAAACACATATCAGCCAGAACGGGATAATACCAAGAACTACAATCTGATAACACGATCTAACTTTACAACTAAAAGGCTTCATGGCACTCAAAGATAAGTCAGCAGTTTGTATGCAATACTCTGATCATCATCATCATCATCATCATCATCATCATCATCATCAACACCATCATCATCATGAGCCAACCGGGCTACCTCCTGTACCCAGTTCCACATCACAACAACAACAACAACTCACTGCTTCCCATCGGAAGCTCCAACAGCGACTGCTTACAGCTCCAAGCCAAACGCACGCCACTTACAGTCGTGGCCGCACTGCGGCGGGATATCTAGTGCCCGTTCTTACGCCTACGCCTACGAATGACTGGAGTTGCATGCTATCTGAGCGACTTGCATACCACTTACTACTCATCAAAAACAATCAACAATCGATTCACTTGCTCTGAACATTTTACGAAATTCTTAGTGTGTTATCCCGTCTGTCTTAAAGATTCTCAAAAACAGTTCAACAAATCAGTAAAGGAATTATTATCTTTGCATGTCACTTTTAAATAACAAAAAGGTTATTTTTCGCTCACTTCGCTCACCAAATTCTCTCTGTGGCCTTCATTACCAAAAATCGTCAAGTACACAAACTCAAGTAACCATCAAATGTCATATGTTGACATTACGTAATATCAGCACAAACTCAACAAGGAACAATTACTATCAGTGAGCAGTAATCAAAATTAGCTACAAAAGTATCAATACAGATCACCTGTTATATCATGTCGCCATACAATCACCGACGATGCTCATCGTAAGCCACGGTACTAGGAGCCGCGATGCGCTCCCGTCACTATCAACAAAATTAAATGCAGGTAGTTGACATCAGACTTCGTTAACTCGCATTGATGCAACTTCTCGTCACCGTTCAGATATTCACAGGTTACATGTCTATACAACTGTCATCATCACTTAGTTTATCTGAAACACACAAAAAACAAAAGACAAAAACACGAAATGTCTAATTGTTATTTTTCTGAACTGAGGGTACACGATATCAAGATGTTTGAAAATTGAATATTCTTGATCTCATTTACAGAACGCTTCTGGTGTCACAAAACAATATACTTGCACTGACTTGAATAACTTTGTTAGTCATAATTACGTTGAAAGATACTGTACAATGACTTTATAATACTTCGTTGAATCAAGCACAAATAAAGCGAACCAATTTGCTATTTACTCAAATCACCACACTAACCAGTTCTTTCTAATCAATCTTATTCTCAGGAAAACCTTTCAACTTACAGGTTTTCAAAGCACAAAATTATTTACAAAAAAATCAAATTTACAAAATCTTAACTCTGAAAATTCTGTCAGGTGTTTCGACAGTTCAAGATGACGGCACCATTTACACTGCTTGACTTCCAGTGTATACTACACTAAAACACTATCGAATTATCCAATCTTGTTAATAATAATGAAAAAATATGCCATACCAAATCGCTGTGTTACTTTCCTTTCGTGTATAACCTCAAACCTTAATCACAGAGTACTCAAGACATTATTCCGATCCTTTGTATTCGAATTTTACATGCTTGCCGTCCACCGTTTGTAACATCATATCTGAAAAACCTGAAATGCGGATTCTTGCAATCCGAATGAAAAGATAGTACTTTTCCCTCAAAGACACGTCTTATGAAATTTTTTTTTTTTTTTGGTTTCTTTGGTTTGTTGATATAGTTTGGTGTCTTGGATGCTATTACTCCCTCGGCCATCTTTGACAAAATGAACACGTCCTCGTGTTCTGTGTTCAAATACTCGTAGTAACATACTCTGTTCCACTATTCACTTCCATCATAATTGCTTCTCGACTAATATCGACATCTTGCGTGAGGCGAATATCTGGGGGTAGGTTCACATATTTTCTTTGTAAAATTCCACGGTTCTCATTTACTCGCGTTTACTGTCGTTACGTTTCTCATTGCAACCAATTCATTTCAAATATCATCCGAACCACCGTCATTCTTCATTTATTTTCTGACATAATGTGGGCGAAATTTTCTCACCATGTGGGTCCATTCCACTTCCGATGTAGCAAATAATGCCTGGTCGGTGGGTGGTTCGGGAAATAATAACAACAGTGGGCGTTTACATCACTTTAGTCAGAAACTCATTTTAACACAGGTTTTACACTGGTTATAATTAAATACGCGATTAGGACTGATTGTCTTCAATTATCCGAGTAACAACCAACAAATAATAGGGCACGACGGCCCAGTGGCCTCCCATCACCCCTTACAGCCACCCCAATGCCTCGCATAATCGTCTGATCCTGTTACTCGTCAATCTGATCTCACAATACAATTCACACGTCGCGTTCCGTCTTAAAAGTAACTACGTTCTTGTCTAGGCGTCTGCTCAGCTCGAAGGCTGTATCCAGAATGTCCGTTCGTCGCTGGCAAGTTAATAGCTTTCCTCGGCTCTCCCGCCACGTCACCGCGTGACCAAAATGACAGTAGTCAATTCACATAGTGTTGCCATCTTCACAATCCGAATACACCTAAGCCTAGCTCGGCTTGTCGTTACATTTTATGATCTCCGACATATATATTATTAGAACATGTTATATTAGATATAACAGCGGGAACAGAGTTCTTTTTACTTTATAACTTGGTATTAGCTAAAGTAAAAGATCTTCCTATTTCCTATTGTCGTTCCGCGCACGACCAATGCCTTTTAACTTATCCTTTATACAAAACAAATTGTTACACACAAGAAACAGAATACTCGCGGTCTCCAACATAATAATGGCTTAAAATAGAACTGGCTATATTAGTTCCCTGCAATAAAGGCGCAATTTACTTAGTTTACAGCTGGTTTTACGCGCTCGTCCTCGCAGGGAAAGTTTTAATGTTTAAAACTATTATTGGTTTATGCATGTAAAAGGATTTGTCTTCGTAGAAAATGGTAATAGGTACAGTACAGTACAGCATAAAATACTACTGGAAGCATTAATTATATTGATGGTAAGTTTTGATGAATAGTTGAAAAGGGATTGAATGTATTAATTTTTCAGTTAACAATTCATATTTATGATACATATTTATGATACATATTTTATATCAACATACTTCTAATGTTAATAATATTTTTTTATATATGAAACATAAGAAACCCTAAATTATACATTCGGAAAAATTACTTTTTTCTTAACAGATTTTCATAACAGAATATAAAGAAATACCTAACTTCAGTAACAAAAACATAAAAAATTCAGAAAATCTGGTTCAATCGTTCCATAATAGTGTGGCACTAAATATTCAATGGGCAGTTCCTACTTTTTTATATAAACTAGCCGAAAAACGAGCTGACGATATATTATTATCTGATCATAAGTGGCCATGTCGCCCATGGAAAGCGACACCAAAAGCATCACTGATACTTTGCTTGAAAGAGAGAGAAACAAATACATTAAAAAACACAAATTTGTACATAAAAGACTTGGTGGAACTTGAGATTGATTCATCTCGTAAGTTTTATAGTATTAAATTCTGTATTAATATTATTATGGTTAATAGAAGAGAGATTGCATGCACTTCAGACACCGATACCGATACGCAGTAGAACGGTTTCACACACGGCAGTTGTATGTTGCCCTTTACAAGACTCCTGCACACCGTTCATGAGTTTGTAACAAGCCCACGTTATATAAAATGCTGCTTTTCGATGCATATTTTTTAACACACTAGGAAATTTCAAGTTCAAAAGTTACAAAGTTGACAAATACTGTTTTTCATATTTTGGAAACGAATTTTTAGCTCCGTACCCAAATGATGAGTTTGTTTCTCACTAATAGTTAGAGAAATTGATACTACTCGTACTATTGACACTTATTTAAATGCAACTAGGTCTGTCAATAAAGTGTATAATTAATAATAATCTACCGACTTAGCAATTTTATTTATTTATTTATTTATTTATTTATTTATTTATTTATTTAATATACAGACAATTATATTGTAAACATTACAGATCTTAAAAAATCCAATGCGTTTACAAAGTCTCCACATATTGCTTGACAGTTCTGCGAAAAACAGCAGGCGTTGAAAAAAATATGTCTAGAGCAGGATCCCATGCTAGTACACCATTAAGCAGAGTCAATGCTCGAATAAGCGGTGACTCTCTCATCAGCATTAGTCTACAATCCCGGACTGCGAACAGAGTATGCCGACGAACGTGGCTATACTTTGGTACGTTCAGAGATATCAGACTTAGCACTGAAGGGTTAGAAATTTTACCCGTGATTAAGTTATAAAAATATTCCATCAAGAATACCTCTCTTCTTACTTCAAGAGAATCATATCCCAGCATTCCCTGAATAAACAAAGATGGGTACACATGAGGGTAGCCCACAAAATATTAATAATAGGTAATATTAATAATAGGTTATTAGGTTTTTTATTAATAGGTTATTAATATTACCCATATTGAAATTCTTACACGTAAAAACTTGTAATTGGCTTTCTCTCACAGTTATGATGCTCAAAAAATTTTTTTTTGTAAACTAGCTGTAAGTTTTCCAAATTAAAATAAAATAAAATAAAAATTTGCTACAAAATAAAATACTAAAATAATGAATAAAATGCAATGATATATTTAGGTACGTGATTATTATATATAGAAGCTTTAAAAAGTTTAGACAAACATAACCATTCCGAGCAGTCGGGTAAAAAGCTGGTATGGTTGGTATTCGCTAACGAAGTTTACAAAGTGTTCTCTCCCACTTCTAAAAAATAAATTTTAAGTGGTTAATTTATTTGCAATATAAACACTGTGCATTAATTTCTTAATATCCCCAGAGATGAGCCCTGCTATAAACTGAATTGATATTAGATTGTATTTATCTTTCTTTTTAATCACACTGACACAAAACTGACTATAAATATTATAACTAGAATAAGAAAAATAAGGTTTAAAATAACATCGTAATAACATATCTGCATATATGTAGTTAACTAATAATAAGCTGAAGCTACTTTTTAGGCGCTCGCGAGCTACCAGTGCGAAAGTAAATAAATGTGTCTGGTTTGTTTACTGACATCGCCGTTTTCTCTAAGTATGTTTTATTGCATGTGCTCTGGGTGGGATGTTATGTTCGGTTTGTTTCTAGAAGTCTTTGAACTTCTTTTTATTAGTCCATTGCTCGTGTATATTGCCCATCGCACTGGAAACTACAGAAACAAAACGTTTTTCGCGTGAAACTTTCGGTTGTAGGATTAGTGAAGCAGCTATATAATACGGCGGTTTTGTAAGCTTTATCGTGTTTTTAATTTAGTTTTACAGATATTTCCCTAATTTAACATGAGGTATGCTTGTAACTATTCGGCTCTATTCGTTCTTGAAGTCAAGAAAAAAAGGCAAATAGATCAACGTCTTGTGCCAATGTTTTACTTCATTGAGAGATATTAACGTGATGGTAAGGTAAACGTGTTTAGAATTTCAAATTCAGCCTTATTGCTAATTGAGTCCTATTCCTATGTTACCGTTCTAACTGTCGTAAAATACGATCGAGTTCGTCATTGCGTACATTTGTAGAGTGGCGAGTGGTTTAAACGCGGAAAATCTTTAGGTGACCGCTCCCCGTGAGAATTAGACCTCTTGTGCAAAAAGTTAATAAAATTGCAATGTAAAGACATCGCTTAGAAGATTGGTCGGAGTCGCTGAAAGTTTCCAGTATGAACTAATAGTTTTAGTTTTGTGTAGCTAGTCTAAAGCAATGAAAACTTGACTTTTATTTTTATCGGTATAATAATACGAATCATGAGTAATCGTTGCATTTAAAATGTTCAGTGTCCGCGATGATATAAGTTTAAAATCACATAAATTTTTGTTTAACAATATTTTTATGTTGATTTTTTGTTAATAACCCATAGTGTGGGGTATCGTAGAAAAGATCTTTCAAAAATATTAGGGGTCTGCAAATACCATTTTAAGACTCAAGGATTCGTTTGCGAGATATTCGGCTTTAAAACTTTAATTTCGCATTACTGTAACAGCAGGCAGAGCCCTATTTGCAGCCAGTTTTACATAGGCGGCCGTAGTTTATCACGTAAAGAAAAAAATCTGCTTTAATTTGAAATATAGGTGACGAATATACGTTATGAACGTAGGTTTTCAACCAAATGGTATCTGCTTACACCTGGCTGCCAAGACCAACGGCAGCCATGACTTTTCAAGTTCTCTACGTCTATTTCAGTGGATCGGAGTATGGCTTCAACCCATTAATGGCCCACTACTGGGCACGGGTCTCTCCTCTTGAGGAGGCCTAGAGCATACTCCACCACGCTGCTCCAGTGCGGATTGGTGGAGGGGTTAGTGGCCAACCCGAATGTCGGAAGTTTTCAAACCGCCCGAGGGCCTCCGACATGGCTTAACGACTGTTATCATATGATAACAACCGGGACCGACGGCTTTACGTGCCCTCCGAAGCACGGAAACGCTCAGGAATTTTTTGCCACTAGCGGTCACCCATCCAACTACCGACCGCGCCCGCTGTTGCTTAACTTTGTCGATCACTTGAGGATCGACGCAAGCCGCAGGGCTATGAGCGCTTCCAGTACTCATGCGCGCTTCCAGGATCGGAGTATACTTTATTTCAATAACAAGTACATCATTTTTATCCCAAAAAGTCAGTCAATGTCGATTTTTAAAGTACTCGCGGGCATATTTTAATAGGCAGCCTAGCTAGCACCCATATTGTGTATAAAAGTTTGATTTTGATTCAATACTCGATGAACGTAGGAAACTTGCAGTGGGATCTTGATCTATAAGGCCGTCTTAATTTTTTAAATATTTTGTTCTTTATAACAACATTTAATATGCGTTGACTTGTTAAAGTGGATCGTCGTTTTGAATTTTGTTACGGTGAATAAAAATTGCTAGTCTGGGAGATTTTAACAGAAATATAAAAAATTGGAATGATGCAATTTTAGTTTTTGCAATTAAATTTTTCTAATACCCTTGAATACGTTGACTCACATCCAATAATCCCAAACAACGGAGCCATTAACAAGAAACTTGGCGCCATTTTGTACACCGCAACACGTAATGTCTGCAGAAATAGAGTTTATGAGCTAATTAAATGAACGTAGTCGCAGTCGGTCCGGATAGCGATGTTACATGACATTTCGCACTTACACAAGTGAGAGTTCGATGGCCTAAACGATAAGGCTAAGATTCTGGTGGGCGAGGAAGATGCGAGTTTCATGTTACTTCTGCATCAGAAGTCAATTCCCAATCTGATCACGATAAACTCAACACCGAAGAGGATAATGTTCCTGATCTAAATACCATGAACGCATGACTGCTTCATTTATTTATTTATTTATGAACTTTATTTTAAAACCTACAAGCTAGGACCACAAAGGGCGACTTAATGCCATGGGCATTCTCTCCCAGTTAACCCATGGTGTAGCTGAGAAGTTGTGGCAGGTGGTAACAATAATTTATTAGACGTGAAGAGTAGTCATTATGCTATTTGAGACGCAAGCAAACTAGAAAAATCATTGGACAATGAATAAGTGATTAGAGTACACGACTAACCGGTTAAGACGATATTTCAAACTTAATAATATACATAATAATTACTTAGATGCTCGTTAAGACTTTATTAGCTAGCTCAAGGTCGTCTGAACTAATCTATTTCGCACTCGGCTAGATGTTTTTGTTCATTGAAAAATAAATAAGGAAATACATGATTAGATGGCTATGATCGTGACTTGCGCAATTTATCATTCTTATCACAGCTGCAATAAGACTAGATCTACGCATTAAGGTCAAAAAATAATAAGAGAGATGGATGCTAAGATGGATGGTGTTGGTTGTCTAACTAATTATGCGTCAATGTTGCAGGAGCTAGACGCATTCCGAGGGGAAGGCTAGTAAGTACTAAGAACACATTTGTGAGTTTTACGGTAATATTGCTGATGTTTAAAGCTAATGAGTAGATGCAGTCCGAATTTTTAAACGGTTTTATTTACATTGCCCTCTTTGTTTGGGTCAAATCTTGCAAGCCTAATTAGACCTACTTTCCTAAGGACGTACTTTCTACGGACGTACTAAGGAGTTCTTTTACACATTGCTATAGTTCTGATAACAATTTATTTCTGTAACAAGCGTGACCTGATACTACACCTGGAGCCAAATCGGTACACACAGATATGGCTCCAGGCGAAAGAACTCCTTAATGGTTAACAGCACAACCTCAATTTTTTTCTCTAGTATCTACTTTGACACTATAAAACCTTGTATTTAGTTTTTAAAATTATTGTTGTTTAGAAATTCACTACCGGTCGCATCTTTAGGTATGTTTATTAAGGTTCATAATCCATCTCCGTTATAACTACTTCTAGGCTCTAGTAATTATTGTAACATGTCCCATTTCTTCAAAGCCTTGATTTACTCAACTTAATAATTCAAAAATATAGCAAAATTTTATAAGACCTTTGTTCAGTGCCAGCATTAGCGTTAGCTTTAGCGTCGCATCCGTGTTATCCAGATTCACCGACAGTTGCCCCCGATTCCTTCACGTTTCATCGCGTGCTGTGCCGCATCCCTCACGGGACTTTCTCACAGCTAGATTGGCGCTGATAAAAAGCTATTGGTGCCGGCTGGCCAGATTGCGCCGCGGACCTGAAAGCGCATGTACTGCACCTATCTCACCGACACGGGCCATGGGCTAAGCAAACAGAATCTGGATGTGGGGCAAGTTAGGAGAAAAACAAAGTTGGAAATCTTTTTGTTTATTATTAGTAACCGTCTTCGTTTCTCTTTGGGAAATCGATGCGTTAGAACACTCACTCAAAGAAATGTTAAGATGGATCTTTAAGTGAACCAAATAAACGAAAGGAAACGAAAACCGTATCTAGATCAGTAAAACCGTTTCTGAGACTAGCAGGAACAAAAGCACAAACAAATAACAAATATTCTAAAATTTGGTACATGAAAGATATTTATTTTTATTTTATTTTTCTTTATTTGGGAAACATACAGTGTCTTATATCTACAATACTAATACAATATATTATCTTTTACATCTTTTATGAGTTTCCGCTTATTTATTAGATACTAGTGGATACCCGGCGTGTTTCACTACCCTAAGAAAATTTCTGATGAGGATAACAGATCAGGCTACACATGAGGCCAGTTGAAAGTGGCAATCGATCCGATTAGAAAAGAATCCATATACAACAATTCCGGCCAAAATTATTTCTTAATAACCTATTTCATTTTAATCGATCCGTCTTTGCAAGTTTAAACAGCAACAATATCATCGGAATTTTGTACGACTACATCCCACACTGTACTATAAAACGCTGGCACCGATCGCTTGCACCAAAGTCATCTTACCTTTCACCGTCGAGAGATATTGTCCGTACAGCCGCGATCCCTACGCCTCATTACCATATACTGCGCCCGTGACAGCATCGCAATTAACTATCTGTTTATTGTTGTTGAATTATAAACGACGTTGCGTGGTATCACTCCCGTGTGGCAACCCTGAGGAAAGCGATTGTGTGAAAGCCTGTAGGTATGTTGGTTGCTACAGTGCTGTGTGCCGTGGTCCGTGTATGTTCTACTTTCTAAAGGGCTTCCTAAAACGGCTCTTTCTATTCTCTGTACAGTGGTAAAGGGTCATAGAGTACTCCTTTAATTATTAGTTTAGTATTTTTGTTACACTCTGCTATGGCACTATATTATGACATATAGCAGTGATAGCCTAGTGGTTAGAACGTTGAACTCCCGACCGCAGGGGCCCGAGTTCAAATCCTGGCAGGTACCTCTAATTTTCAAATATGTGCTATTATAAGTTAATTATCACTTGCTTCGGTGAAAGAAAACATCGTGAGGAAACCTGCACACCAGAGAGTTCTTCACAAAGTTATCAAAACTGTGTGAAGTTTACCAATCCGCACTTGGCCTGCATGGTAGACTATGGCTTGTACTCTTCACACTGTGAGAGGAGACCCCGAGTCCAGTAGTGGGACAATAATTGGTTGTTGATTTTATACTATGGCTTTAATTTGAGGCAATTTAATGGTCGTTGCTAAGATCAAGTAATCTTTCACAATGAAAGTGTAGGGTGAAAGGGTAGTAGTTTACCGTGCTGACTTACAGAGGTTTGGCAAAATAATATTGCAATTTTGAGAATATTTTGTAGACTTGAATTTTATATTGATAAATGTTTCACTGAAGAAAGTGATAATCAATTAATTTAACATGCATAATTTGTGGAAAACTTATCACTAATTAATGTAGAACAGAGTATTAATATTTAATATACATAATATTATCTACGGTGAATTATATATCGCCAAAAAACTTAACGGTTTCTACCCGACACGTATTAAGTGCTTCTAAGAAACTACAAACGACCAGGATGGTTTACAAGCGTTTACAAGATAGCGACGAGACGTTAAACTTTAATTTATACTTTGAGCAAGCGTTCAGTGGACGATAAATTTCAAAACTAGCCTTACCTTTGCTGCTCACTTGTTGCATCCTTTAAAGTAAACCCAAATTTATTACGCTTCCGTGTGTGGTGTGTCCCATATGCGAGCGGTATACACGTGATTCGTGAACATCGTATTTCCACAGGCTTTACATGCAATATTTCTCGTGAAACATGACACGTGTCGTGTGTGTGAGCGGCTAAGCGGTCTATCATTGTATACCCGTGTCATTGTATTTTATCGTCACTGTTTATTACTGGCAGTGGAATTTCGGTACTTTTTGCAGCGGTTTTAGCTTTAAAGAGATGTCTGGTTAGAAACACTAAGGTGTTTCTGCTTTGTGCATGGTTAACCTCGCAGCTATCTCTAATGCTGTCCTACTGATTTACCAGCGTGAAAAAATTCACACGTTAGAATTATCTTCATTTGGTGCTATTGTAATCCTAGTATTAGATACTAAGGGGATTTATCTACTAAGTTTTTGTTTGCCAGATTCTTCGTTCCATTCTAAGGGAAAATCAATTATTGTGAAAACTCACCCAGAGCCAACAATAAAACTCGCTAGTCCCGTAGTAGCAAAGTTTCCCGATATGGAAGAAACAAATAGAAACCTGGTAATACGTGGTCATTACAACGTATGGCAATTGGCTTGGACTATCTTATTAGGTATCAGTCAGTGTTTTACTACTACTGAAGACCGACTAACGACCTACTTCCTACTTTACATGCTAGATGGCACTATTTCTAAATGTGACGCTGTCCCGCTCCAAGTAAACAGTATTAAATTTCTGGTATTACTTGTATGGAAATGTCAATTTAGTTCACAATATTAACAGTTCATGTCGCTATGTGACTGCGAAATGGTTTGAAATTTAATTCTATTGTTTGGTATTTAAATCATCCGATAAGCTGATTACAGACGTTCAACCTTTCACGATGTGTTCGGAATGGTCCACACGTTTGTTTTGGATACAATTGTAAATTGTTTCTGCTTTATCTTCAATGTCGTCATTGGGAAATTTGTTGTAAATTAATGCTTGTTATTATAATAGATTTATTCTTTGATCTCAGATTCATTTTCTAATGTCAATTAAGACTATCTGGGCTATCTGGCTAAATTGGATCACTTGATCTAAAAGAGGTTTATAGGTCTGTCGGTAAGGGGAAAAATTAATTCTGCTGTAAATTTGAAGGTCAAACCTTTCGTAATTCTCTCGTTGATATTGTACTGGTATTATTTATTTCAAAACGATTTTCGTTTCCAACGCGCGGCTGTCAACTGCAGAGAATGTGCGAGTATGAGTTATGTGTTAATTAAAGATGTAGTGGTATGTTAACTTTAATTGTAGCTATGAAAGACATGAGTAAGATATGTGTAAACTTAATTAAATTGATAGTCTGAGTTAGTTTGATATGTTTTTTTTTTTTATTTTTTTTTTTTTTTTTTTTTATTTTTTTTTTTTTTTTGATAAGTACTCTGGTCTTGGATGATATCCAAGCTTAGATAATGAAGCTGGATCGTGGATACAATAAAAGCGTGTTTTTTACTATAATCAAGGATCATGTTATATTGTAGCAGCAAACGAGCATATATATATCACAATTTGATAGCATAGCTTTACCCTCAATTCCTTATGGAGAATCGATCAGAAGTGAATTTTAATAAAAATGGGACGAATAAAGTGAAGCGTAACAAACCAAATTTAACAAACGCATAAGTACAGTACCGGCAATGTCGCCTCTAGGTATGTGAAAACTAAGTCAGTCAAATGTACAGCTTAAATTACATGTTCTTGTGACTAAATTTTTATGATTTCATACACATAACTTGGCACCCATTTAGATTTCAACACTTTTTTTTAATTTGGCTCTCATTTCATATTTATGTTTTTGTTGAGATTTTTCTTAGATGATTGATACTGATAATTATGCAAAATGCATATCGTGTAAGCGCAAAAAGTTAATTAACAAGACCAAGAGTGTGAGAACTTAAACGTGATTATGCCTCTCTACTTAACTGGTAGACTTTCACTTTTAACTATCCTTATAACTTTCAAAAAATATTCCAGATAATTTGATGTAATGTAGTTTTGGAAATAGATATCGATTTTTAATTAATATCTGATTGTGTGTAACGAAACTAGGACTATACCTTATTTTAAGCGAGTCACCGACACATATCCATAGGAACTATAAAAAATATTCAGACTACTATAAAAAATCTGAAGAATTGTATAAATTTTACGATTTATTAGCCGTTACCCTGTTAAAGAAACAGTATTCGAACTAATCAATATTACCTTATGTATTCAGCATCAAATTATTATTATATTAATCTGTAGGTAGTAAATGTAAGAAATTTAGTCATTGTTGTTTTCGCAATTTCTTAGATATTTCTCATATAAATAGGCGATAGAGGTAATCTAATCTATCAAGTATATGTTTTGTTTTGGTCTTACTATAAAAATTTAACACTTTTTTAAGTGTAAACATGTTAAGCTCCCAATTGCTATACCCAATATTTTGATTTCAAATATGGAGATCAATTGAGTTTTGAAACACATAATTATAATGACGACCTTATAGCCCAAGTGCTAATAATTCTATCTGACGAGAACGGGTTCAATCCCGGAGTAAAAAATTATGTGACCGATAAATACTTTGAATGACATTTTTTTATGTTTTCTTCAGTTGATGGTATCTATAATGTTTTGTGAATGTTAATTCCACCACAGGGATCCTTCCTTCCTAATGAGATAAGATTTGAAAATAAGCAATACGTTCTTCAATAATTTCAATAAACTTAGATAGTTATAATCTTATTTATACTCATGAGTAGAAAGCATTTCACTAAATTAAGCTTAATGCTCCCATACATTCTTGCAAACAAAATACAGAATCTTAAGAAGGTATGTCGAAAATAGTCCCCACACACATCTTACCAATCTAATGCTCCGAAGAGCCTTAAAGTAATTAGTCTGTCATTTTGTCGGCAACTATCTCCGTATACCATCAGCAGCAACGCTTTCCGAATTAGAAAAAACGCAGCCGTCAAACGTCTTATCAGCTGTTATAAATGAACCTCGCGAACAATCATACATAATTTCTCGGTTCGAACGAACAAACAATTAACTGTAGATCCATGAGCGAATTTGGTGCCGTTCCGCTAAGGTTCCGTTTCATGACAGTGAGGCGTGTTCCCTTTCAAGTGTTAACATGCGCATATATCACTGTTCGACTTGATACACCTGCGAGGCCCCGCCCATCGCGGCATCACCCCGCGCGCCGCGCCCCACCCCTGTCTTTCGCTTCACCAACATCTGAGGACCATTCCAAGTTGAAACGTCAACGGGAGCGGTCGTCAATACCGCTCTACAACTTTTCTTATCCACGTGCCGTGAACCGCCTTGTTTCAAACTGAGTGCTGTGCCATAACAACTTTTCGTGTATTGTCTTGTGCTTCTAAGGCTCTGGGATTTATTGTAAGTTATTACCTATTCAATATTTACATTTAAACCACTTGTTTTAGTAAATTATTCATATCAATGTCAGCCGTTATCGCAGTTACTAAGATAATGTGTGTGTTTTAAATAGTGTGATTTATTAAGCGAGAAGTATTAGGTACTCGTAAATTATGAATCCGAAGTAGGCATGTTAACCAATTACGACTTTAAAAGTTCAGATAAGGATGAAAGCGGCAATTAATTTCATTATCTGGGTTCTTCGAGTATTGAAATATGAAGCTGAAACCTGCAATAAGTTAATGGGTACCCTATTCTCCTATTTTTTTTTCATATAATACATACATCTATTGGGAACCTGAAATCAACGAATCTACGAAATCGTATTCTATTCTTTAGTTGATAAGCCTAGTAACTACTCAGTTGAGACTAAATTAAGGTAATTAGGTAATTACATCTTAATTAATTTGATTTCTGAATTAATTAAATACGTAGAAAATCAATTGTCTAGCATTAAAACTAATTCAGTAACAATTGTTGCATTTCTTGTGTAGGCGGAGCTTATCAAAGCAAAATTCAGAGCGCAGGCGTCTTACGTTTCTTCGTTGTCATAAGTTTCGCACGAAAACATCATAAAGTCGTTGCAGCTTTTTATATTGCATAATACCTGGACATTGCGTGTTCCCCGGGTCTTCATGTAAGTTTAGACGATGAGGTAACGTCTCATTGCAGTGATCGTGAAAGTTTTTATGACACCGTTCAGTTGGATCATGGATGTTTCTTAAGTTTGTGGAAGTTCTTTAAGTTTACCAGTATTTTTGTATCCAATGCCAGTTTGTCAAACTTTTTATAAGTTATTGCTTTGAGTATATATTCAGAAATATTGATAACAAATCTTGTTGCATGTAACATTAAAAAGACGTTGACATCGAATAATGTCAACATTGGACCGATAATTTAGATGTCTAAATGTATTTCTAGATGTTCCGTTGTAATTAGATACTTACTATATGAGTAGTCTTTTCCCAATAATCTACTCTATTATAAAAATGAACTATTGCAAATTGAATTGCAAAATAAAACACTCGCTAAGATCGCTAAGTCAGAACTTCGTGTTTTAGTGTATTTGTATCGTTGAATTACACTAGCTATATATATTCGTAAATAACTAAGTCTAAGGAGTTTCATCAATCTTAAGTCCAAGTCCACCATCCCTGCTAGCTCCTGGAAGTTACTGGGTTCTTATCACGCAGTTAACAGTTTAATCCTGACGGAACTCATTCAAGCTGGTAGGGCTTTTCCCCTGCTACAACCTTTCTTTAAAAATCGAATCGAATTGTTTTGGTCGAAGTAGTGGAGATCAGAGATTTAAAAAGGTGTTTAAATCTGGTAGAGATTTAGAAAAAGCGCTGGGCAGATTCCTTTTTAACTTGCAACGCACATTGTGGCCTGTCTGCTCGTTTTTCGGCTATTTACACAAACAATTGTAGCTGTACTGGCCCTTCCAGGTATTTGTTGCAAAATACAAATACAAAGTACCTGCCTAGTTAAAACATACTGTATGAGTGAGAGACATTGACTTAAATCTCCCAGTTTCTCGTTTTACTATAATTTACAATGTTGAGCTCGGTGTTCTGTAAGACAGCCGTGGAAACTATGACGAGCGGACGGTATCGCGGTGTCACAGTCATTTTAATAATTAACGGGTTTATGTGCATACTTAAAGAGCTGGTGCCAGAAATACAGGCTTTGATCCTAGTTCAGGCATCAGACAGTTTTAAATACATGCAATTAAAATGTAACAACTAAAACTGTATTACTGTCAATAAACGATTATTTCATTATTTCATTTCACTTATCTAAGAAAATAAACATTTCTATCTATTAATGTTTTATACAACATAGACAAAATTATTTAAGTGAAATTGTATCTACATATATAAAAATGTTGAAAATATTAAAATACAAACGTACAATAAAACCTTAAGAAATAAAACATGACAAAGCAAAAAGTAACATTCCTACTAATACCAGTAAAGTAGCAACCGATCGTGTGATAAAGATAAAAACACCAGAATAGAGGGCAACATCATTTTTTGTAAAGAAAATGTCAAACAATATTTTGTGTCCTAAATTCACAACCTTCAGAAATGGAGCCTTGTTCAAAACTAATTTTTTAATAAGCTATTCGACATGAAATTCAAAATCATTAAAAGTTATCTTCATATTATTGGAGATTATGGAAAGAGTTATATCTTTATAGTTTTGTTTATATTACTGCTACCACTCGTTTAATGAATGATATGTGTTTGTTTATATATCATTATTGTAAATTATAAGCTTCATTTAAAATAGTGTGAAATAAAACATCTACTACATTATAACGACTGATTGTGCAATTACGTGTATCATTGTAATTTATCTTTACTGGTTTAATTGCCTCATTTGGTTCTAGACTGCTTTTGTTGCTAAAATAATTTGATTATTATGATGAATTTGTGTTATATTGTGGTCTTGGACTATTTTAGATATTTGCGCTATTTGTATTATTAATGTCATAATGTTTAGGTGAGCTCTCTTTGAGTCATAATCTTCAAAAGTAAGATTTTACTATTTTTACATGGCAGGGATTAACAATTTTTATTCTAATCTTGCCATAAAACAACGCAATGATATATAAATTGTCTTGGATTGAACGATAACAAAATAATGACAAAATCACAAGTTTCTTACATTGAGTTCTTGAGAGAAGTAATATAAAGTAGAATAGTAAGCGATTTTATATTCATAGAGTAGCTCGATTTAAATAATGACTTGTTCGACGTAGGTGAAGTGGTGTCGAAGAATTGTTGGGTCGATGTTTAGAAGTTTACGAGCTCTAATGGCGCATAATACGCACCTCTTGACTCAGAACGCACCGGGTTAAGTTATTGTGCCATTTACGAATCGGCGTGCTGTAAATTTTATATTGACGAAGTCCTCATGTCATCTTGTTTATTACCTATTACTATACGTATATATAAAATTCAACTTCCGTATGTTTGTGGACCCAAAACTAAAAAATTTGGTGATTAGGTAAATTAATCTATATCTATACTAATATTATAAAGAGGAAAGATTTAATTGTTTGTTTGCATTTAATAGGCTCTGAAACTGCCGAACCGATTTGAAAAATTATTTCACTATTGGGAAGTTACACTATTCCCAGGTGACATAGGCTATATTATATATATTTTTTTACTATTTTTCCCGAAGCGAAGCGAGGGCTATTTTCTAGTATAAAATATTTAAAACAGCATTATATTTAAAGTAGCATGTTTGTATTTTAATAGTAGAGTGTTTTATATGTTAAACTTTTTTATTTCGAAGTTCCTACGGGAAAGGGAAATTTCAAGCGTTTTTGACGGACATAATTTTTCATTGTTGCTACTGTCGTAGCTGTGAAAAACAAATAAATAAAACAATAAATAAATATGCATACCATAATATTATTATGTTACATGTTTCGATGTTCCTGACCCGGTAAAAATAACATAAAAAAAATAATTTCAATCCAATAGTTCTCTCAGCACGTCGTCGTCCTTGTGAGGGTCTCGAAGCTAATTCATTAGTCAAGTTCAGGAACAAAAATCTATTTCCCAAACAAGCTCGTGTTAAATTCGCATGTCTCGAAGTCTTTAAAGCCGAGGCTAATAGCTCAGACGTGACTATATATGTTCGGATCTCGAACGTTAATCTCGGAAACCCTTAACCAACCCAACCTAATGTGTTGCTGATTCTATGCTATTGCCGCCTTTATGGCCCTACATCTCGCCCAAAGCTTTTAAACTGCCATTAAGCTTTGATAGACTTCTTTTGTTCGAGTTATTGAGCTTCTATTGCATCAATCTACAATATCTGCGTTTGGACTAGAAACTATTTTAATTCAATGGTCATCTTGAGCTTTTATCGTAGCTTTATTTATATACGAATTCACATTTAATGTGATAAAATCTTCTTAAGTTAAGACTCTTTCACGTTCAATTGAGGTACTTGAAAATATCATATTAGGAAATCGGTGCATCAATCGAATAAAAGCAATACAGCTACTTAGCGATCATTGATTTAAGACTCAATGAAGCCAGTTGGTACGACGGGAAGTTCTCAATTATAATTAATACGTCTCATTCAATTCGCACTGCTATGGACGTATATTCATACGTTGAACGCGCTAACGCGATCCACACAATGGTGTATCTCAAGGTTCATTATGGGACCACTTTTTTCGTTAGGTTTTTGACATTTGTAAAAGAATGTAGCATCAGATTTCACTTCCCAACTCATAGCTATAATTATTCAATGAACTGATCCCTTATTAACCTAATTTTATCGCTACAAGGATATCTTGGTTTAGGTACCGCACTTGATTTTTTAAAGAAATTATAATAGATTATTATGATTTTTTTCTGTACAACCATTGAAATATTATGAATATTATGGTAGATATTTTTATTGCCACCAAACGCACCCAATAAAGAATTGTACGTACAGAACAGTCCTAACTGTGTATGTATGAGTAACATCCGGCAAGAGGACATCTGTCCAATCTACTTCACGAATTATTATCGTCAGTTGATGTCATCCTCGATCATTGTATCTTTATTGCACTTATCGCATTTATTATCTGTTATTTGTTAATTCATGATCTTTGCACTTTTGCAATATCTGTACAATTTACAAATATGGAAAGCATTATAGATAGAATCGATCAAGCGTGATCTTTTCTCGTATAAGAACATTTATTTTAATGATTGCCTCATCAGTATTTTTATTATGAATTCCTTAGATGTATGCGCACATTGCATATCGTTAAATATTTTGTTCAAAAGTGTCTTATGGAAATGTTTGAATTATCCGGATTTTGAAAACGCAGAAATAATAAATTATTGAACATCAAGCAAAATGGTATACTAGTAAGACTTTGATTAATAATATCCAAATCTGGCACTCGAGCGTATGATTAATTAAATAGTCTAACCGAACGTATTCTGAATTCAAAATAGAAATGTATGGTATCTTCGTTATAATTACTAAGTAGCACGCTTCGATATCGAATTGGCGCCAGGGGCAAGATTTACACCGCAACTATTAGGCTGCTTAAACACGGATAGAATGACGACAAAATTAAACTAGTATAAATCCACCTGCTATAAAAAAAAATGGTTGTCTGTAAAGTCGGTTTACAGACGGTAGTTTAACGTGACAACGTCATGACAAAACATTGATGAAGTAAAAAAAACTAAATTAAAAGAATAAAATTATCACTTCGTCAGGATTTGAACTCAGGTATTGCGGTTTGTAGTTTCGACCATCTCCCAATTACGCCACCGTTTCATATTTTGAAATTTCGAATTTGTCCTACCGTATGCTATAGCCTTTTAAACCAAGTTTGTTTATGATTACCCATATTGTGTTATTATATTTATATTTTTTTCATATTGTCCTACCATAATAATATGTATAGTGCGTCGATGCGTCGCCACGGCCTGTATCATAACGCCAAAAATCAGGTTTACCCCTCGCCTATAGTTTCACATCAAAAAATATACCTCTAAAAGAGCTTGGTAGACATTAGTTAAATCCTCCACAAATGATCTAATGCTTCTAGTATGGTGTGTTTAAAAATCGCCAACGACTTTTGATGGCTTCAAATAGCTCACGTATGATTGGCCTTAGATATTCTATTGAATATCTCTCGGTGGGCATAAGACTCTATTGAGTCTTATGCACGCTTATACATACTTATTTCTCGTTCATTTCAAATTATGTAAATAGGATTTATGAAAGGACTTGTTAATATTTAACAATTTTTTTAAAAATTTAATTTTAGTCGTCCAATATTATATATCGGATTTAAATTAATTTGTTAAGCATTTATGTCGTTCAACTTATGGTTCGCGTGTGGATTTCATAATTATGTAGAATATCTCTATAAATCAGGTTTTGTCATTTGAAACGATTAAAATAACTGCCAAATTCAGACAATATCTGCATCAGCCGTATGTTAATTTGCATGTCTAATAGCTCGCTTGAATAAATAATTCAATGTTTGTGGCTTATATTGTCATTAAATAAATGTTAATTATACTTTATGACATTTATGATAATCATCAACGAATAAGCAGATGCACTATATGAGAGTGCGTTACCATTACCCCCGAGCTTTCATCGAGTTTATGATCTTAAAAAGACGGTTTGATTAATCAACGTCTGATCAAGCCTAGTGTTATAATAATAGTACTGACTCGTTCTTGGCACTCTTTATTGACGTTAATGTCCACAACATCGAAAACGATAACTGAGCTAAGCCGCTTAAATTTTTAAGCTGCTTAAAAATGAGTGTAATAAAGCCGCTTCTGTTATTATTTCTTATTTAGTGTGACGGCGATCTTCCTCCGACAGGCGATGGATGCGGAACGCGCCCTGTTCCTTATTACCGTCGTTTGTTCTCGGATTTATTGGACACGAAGTAACGGTTGGTGCGGCCCTACGGTGCTCTGTGTCTTCTAAGCTGTATTACTATTATGATCACTCGGCCGTGTGAAACTACTCTTCATGCTTCTTTTGATCACTAAATTCTATAATACTATACTTGTCATTGTCTTAAAGGTATCTTCGATTTTACGGAATGTTCTATTTCTTTCTGTTGCTTTGTGATGTCTTGCAGATGTTAATTATTTTAGTATTGTTTATTGTTCATAATTTTTTGTTATTTCTTATAATAATATTGATTTTATCAGGCTTGCAACATACCTTTACACTGTTCTCTCAATGTGTTTCATTGCATAATTTTAGTGCTTCATGAAATTGTAAGATATATTATTATTCTTATCCGATTCTATGAGGTATTTGTAAATGTCACCATATTTTGTAATAAATATAGCAAGATATGCCACCACTTTCTACTGTCACGATAGTATTTATAATATTTATATTGCAATAAAATGAGCATTTCCTATGTACGATAAATGAAGTGGTTCCACTGACAAATTGTTACCTACGCTTTGTCATATTTATATTATGTCTTATCTAACAACTGTATAGTTGTAGGAGCTTACCATTTATTTTATTTCTTGTGAATATTATGAACATTAATTCACGTAGTAGGTATCTAATTGATAAGAAGATTCGTATTTTTTGCCAATAACAATTTATCTGTCATTTAAATTTCACAAAGCCAATTCGTTTCAGATACTTCCAAAACTTGGAATTTCCAAGTCTATAATAGACTTTGAATTGCCAAATCTATGATAGTGTAATTTTGGAAATTTGGAAAGTATCTGAAACGAATTGGCTTTGTGAAATTTAAATGACGGATTAAATAGCTTTGTTACTTGTAATTACGACTCGTTTATTATTTAGTATATGTACGATAGAGCAATGAATGTGTACTAACTAGCGGTGGCGGTGTTATAAATGACGTCCGATACTATCGACCCGGACTTGTCAATCATCCCGGTTGGCATACCAGACGAACTCGAACACCATCAACAGTTAACAAAATGTTTGATTCGCAACTCTCTGACATTGATTTAAAGCCCAAAATTATATTATATGGTCACGTTTTAGGTGCAAGTTAGATACGCTCATCCATCATTTACGAAGCGGACGCGTAACGAGGCTCTATTCGAGGGCCGAGGATGCGTCCGCGACGGTTTTTACACCATCCCGCGCTCTTATTGATGGATCACGAATTTGTATTAGCTTATCTCTAACAAATATACATCTTGATCAACGTCTGTCTGCGTTTAAGGTTCCATAACCTTCATCGTCGCTGTCCATATGTTTATCTATGGAGTTTTTAGTATCCCATAATGACTGTCTATTCATTCCTCTAAATGGACATTGTTATTTCTAAGACTTCTTTTCACCGGTATCAATGGCGGGAAGTCGAAAGCTTCACGCGGCCATCAGATAGTCGGAACTTCGCATAATTGAATAACTAATGTTGCCAGACTCCCCACGTAATAAGTGACGCTGGTGTGCTCCTGTGGAGAAATCACCCTAACGATCGTCAGATTGTATCGTATCCTGACGTTTCAATACGGCACGTACCCGTCGGATCAATTGACGTGTAGGTAGGTAAATCAAAAACTGGTGTTTTAACAGTTACAATATAATAAATAAATATTAATATTTTGTAATACAAGTAAATTCATAAAATACTAAGTTTGTGAATTGTGATTGTGTTACCGACATTTTACAGATATCATATTGTATATTGCAATAGGAAATCTAAATCAATTAATGCCATGATAAGCTTTATAATTACAACGTTATCATAATAAGATGCAGAACGTTAAAATTGAACGTCAGTATTTATTTATGGATGGAAACAATTACATTGATAAAGGTTTTTTGATAATATCTAAATATATGCAGAATAATGCACAAAAGTAAAATAAAATTAAATAATAGAAAATATGGAATACATACACGGAAAAACTTATCCGTGTTGCAACGGCAGCCACGACAATCCGAAATTGAAATTTTACAGATAACGGAAAGTCTTTCCGCATACTTAATAATACTAAACTATCCCACGGCACTGATTTGGACTTGACAAATTCCATAATACATCAAGCGCTATGGTCGTATAGTAGCACAGAAGCTTTATCTTCAACTTGGGTCATTTGGTTACTGTCTAGTGTCTACCGTCAGGAATCCACCGCGACCATGGAATGCGGAGGGCGTCAAACGTTTGCGCTCGCGTCGTGAGCAGTGGCTCAGAGATTTTATCGAACTTTCTTCCGCGGATTCACTTTTGAGCGTGCTATGCATTGGTGCTTTGCATAAGTATGCTTGTATAATGTAGTTTGTGTTTGCTTAAAAATCTACCTTAGAGAAACGCGTATTGTAATCTTAAATTATCCTTTATATATCATCATCCAATTAATTTATCTTTACAATAAGTAAGTATCCCATCTTTTTCACAACGGGCTACATGGAAACTGACTTTTTTTGCAAATTACAATTTGTAAGGCTCTGTGTGAATGTTGTGTGTTGCTCAAAAATATCTCTCTCGGGAAAAGCTTGTGGTAATTACAAAGATTTTGTTGTATCAGTATCCAACAAAACATGAACCTATCTCTCGTCTCATCGTCCATAGTTGGTCAAGTATAGTTGGAAATAGATAACAAACTACATACCTATTTTAGAAACACTAAGAACTGTTAGATTACACTTGCATCAAAATACTCATGTGACTTATGATAGAAACAAAAATATGTAAACTCTTTAAGTAAACAATGGTTTAGATTGAAGCCAATCACCGCTCGCTGTCAAATTAAGAGTACGCTAAATGACACGAGTGCCCGTCATGATTATACAATAGGGTGCTTTATAATGATCTTTTTTTATTTTCACTGAGCATTCGGCCATTGCCTATCGTAGCTTTGAGGCGGTATTTCTTTTATGTGGGCGCTTCGACCTCATATAAGAGTTCTTTATTATTTTATCTGTTGGTTTTGTCTGCATATCATTTCTCTATACGCTCTTAAATATAGCCAGTTAGGCACAAACAAGTAATTTAACAAAGTTACGGGTAGATTGCTTCATTGATATATTGAGTCCCTTACACTTCAAATTGTAATTTCTTTGTACATATCTGTAGCTTTGCATAAACCCCCATGAAAGGCAGTCTTCATATCAATAGATTCTTACGTTATCCCAAAATATTAGACATCACCTGAACCCTACATATAGGTGATAAGATAGATCTAGAGCAGATAAATTAGGCGATAGACAGAGGCGTGAATTGTGATATTGATTTATACAATTCTTGCGAGCTTACCGACGCTATCTATACCTAATACTTATAGAACAACTCCGTTGAATCCTAAACTGATTGAAACGATGGCATCATACTAGCTGCACCTGCATACATTACTCAAAATATTGCAGGATTTGCCGGTACGAAACACTACCTAATGGCTGTAGACGGAAATTAAATTGCGTGTCACGATGTATTAGATTTTATCCGCTCGATTATTTGATTGATCTTTACTGATTCTCTTGCCGTATATTAAAGCTGTGTCGAAAACTTAATGTTCGCTGTATTCTCGTCTGTTATTTTGATTGCAGAATTTGAATTGGATAGAGATGGCAACACTGCCAAGTAAACGTCGTGTAAATCAGCTGGTGTAATTTAATCGTATTTTTATTAGTTTCTACGAATTAAAACACATAAAAACTTGTAATATTTATTATTTATGAAGTGCTTGTACGTTTAAATATTGAAATTAAGTATCACGGCAACGCAAGTGTTAACAAAATCGATCGGACTATTTCATCCAGTCGCCGGGTCAAACTGTCAAGTTGCAATTCAAATTCGCAACGTAGCTGCGTAGTTCAATCCGGGGAGTATTGTTTTCTTTCAACACTAGAGATAACAGTGCTAACATTATAATCACACATACTTTACATAATCTCACAATAGTGAGTAACGTCAAACTACGCACCGGCGCTCATATTTGTCTCGTTTTACTTGACTACACAGTGGAAGTAAAATTTGACGACAAATTACTTGCCTCAGACAAAATTATCATCTTACACTGCACATATACACTTATACTTCAATTAAATTGTAGTATCACAGTTCATAATAATAGATTTGTTATATTGTCATAATAATTACTAACTTTAGTGTAACTTTTGGATATTAGTTGTAGTAGTAGTGATACCTACCTACATTAACTTAGTTATTAAAATAAATATTGACTTGCATTAAGAGTGCTCATATTGTTTATATTATTGCAGTATAATTACTTACATGACAATCACATTTTAATAAAGTAAACATTAACTTATTTAGTATTCAACCCCGGACTTACACATCAATCTAATTTTCAACAAGGACTAAAAACTTACTTCTCTGTAAAAGTTGTGTGCTTAAATTATCTATTTATTTTCAGTAAACAAACATAAATAAAAGGCCCAAATATGATGACCCGCCAATCTGCTCTCAAAGAAACTGAAGCGAAGCTCAAACTCACTCTTAAAGAATTGAAAATCACCAAGGATCTCAATGCTCAGCTACTACAGGAGAGAGAAGACTGTGAAGCTGAAATCGTTAAAACTATTAATTCCAACACCGAGTACAAGATTCAGCTTGCCGATCTTCATAATAAATACCTGGAAATCCTGGAGCAACGAGACAACCTTCAAGACATTGTTAATTCATTCGATCAATGTAGCTATGAGCATGAGAGGGCCCTGAGTCGCATCACTGAGCTGGAGAAAAGCTTAAATGAGGCCAACAAGACCATGACTCATTTAGAAAGCCTAAAAGAATCTCAGGAACGTGATGCTACACAGAGCCTTTTCAGCGAGCTTGTTCAATATGGTTCCAATCCTATAACAAATTCACCTATTGTAATTGATTTAACTTCTAATGATAATTCATTAACACCCACAACTTATTTCAACAGCCATAAAAAACTTAAAAAATATATAAAAATAAAGAAATTTTTGACAAAAACTCAAAAACTTGTCAAACAGAAAAATTGCATACAGCAGCTAGGACAAAGTAAAAAGCAATGTTTATCATTAATTAATAAAGTTGAGTTATTGCAGACAGAATTGGAACACAGTAGGTCATTGTATGATGCTGAGTCTCTGCATCTTCAAAGTAAAATTGACGGTTTGGAAAAATCATTGCAGGATATGACCAGCTTATACACCTGTGCTCAGGAGCAAATAAAGGAACACATATCCTCTTTTGACCACCTATTAGAAACCTGCAATGACAACATGGAGAGGTTTGAGTCACTGACCAATAAACTACAACTCAACCAGGACAAAACCTGTCAGTGTGCTTCGACAATGCAGGGGGGAAGCATCATGCAGAATGTACCACTCAGTACAAACAAAAAAACTATTATTATTAGTGATGGCATAGGGAAACATTTTGGGTCCATAATGAGCTATTACATTACACACTCAGTACTAAACTTATGCTCACCGGGAGCCACCTTTGAGTATTTAATTAATCAGATTAATTCAACAGATTTAGATAGTAACACTTCCATAGTACTGATGATTGGTGACAGTCTAGACATTAAAAAATGGCAAATTACTAAGTGTATAAAAAAGTTATTATTATTAAATGAGAAAACTAAATGTCAATTTGTAATTTGTGCCTTTCCATATTCCAATAATTTAAGCCATACACAAAATGAATATATATACAAACTGAATCAATCCTTGTATAACTTGACAAATAATCATAGGGAAGCAATATCTTATTTTGACATAAACAAATTTATCTCATCATGTAGGGTATGTAGGGATATTATTTATCTGCCAAAAAAATTTAAAAAACAATTAGCTAAATTGTTAGCTTACAATATAAATGATGCTGTTACAAGTAGGGTAACAAAGTCTATTGACACATTTATTGATTGTGGTAGTAGTACCACTGTTTCTTTTTTAGACAAATGTACTAATATTTGTACAAGTAATAATTTAAACTGAATAAAAAGACAACGGATAAGCCGTCTTATTTAAATATAGTTCATCAGAATATACAAGGCTTAACCGGCAAAGAATTAGAATTAGAATTATTTACTAAACAAAGCAATATTAATGTATTATGTATTACAGAGCATTGGATACCAAACATACAAGGTCATGTTAGTTTGAATAATTATAGATTGTCAAGTGCGTTCTTTAGAAGGACTGCTATACATGGGGGATCTCTAATATTAGTGCAAGATAATATTTCTTCTAAAGACCGAAAAGACATTGTTAGTTTATCTATTGAACGCACTATAGAGCTAGCCTGTGTGGAACTGGAGCGGTTTATTATAGTCTGTGTATATAGGCCCCCCTCTGGCGACTTTAGTATTTTCGAAGATACACTGGAGGATGTACTTAAACGGTTAGGCTCTAAAAAAGGATTAGTGATATGTGGCGACTTCAACGTAGACATTTTATTAGATAGTACCATGGCTACTAGGCTATTAAGTTTGTTTAAATGCTTCAATTTAAATCCATTATTCAATGAGCCGACCAGAATTACTGAAACTACAGCTACGTGTTTAGATAATATCTTTTGCAATTGTGAGATTTTAAATAAAGAGATATTCAGTAAGTTGAGGTCAGACCACTGCGGACAAAAAAATTCTTTGTATAATTCTGTCAATAAGAAAAAACAATTAATAAAGTGTAGACCAATAACTAAAAATAAGATTTCAACTTTTAAAGAAAAAATTCATTCAAAAATGCAAACGCAGTTATCGTTACAACAAAGAGATCCAATTAAACTATATAACACATTGTCTACTAATATAAATAACGAATTTAATCGAATATTCAAGCTTAGGTACATAGATATAGCCAAAAATAGTAAATTTAGTGATTGGGCTACTGTAGGTATTTATAAAAGTAGAAACAAAATGTATGACCTCTATGCCGAGAAACAATACAATTTTTCTCCAACTTTCCACGAGCATGTGAAAAATTATTCTAAAATCTTTAAAATCGTTTGCATTCAGGCGAAATCAATGTATATAAAGGACAAAATTATTAACTCGGATGACAAAATAAAAACGATTTGGAATATAATTAGCAGTGAGGAGAACGGTAACGCAAAGTCCTGTGATTTCAGTTACGAATTGTTGATTAATAAAAATATAATCACTGCTGATAAAGACGTGGCAAGCGAGTTTGAAAATCATTTCTGTAACATTCCTATAACGTTAACCCGTTCACTAGCTTCTTCACCGGCGGAAGCACTTTCTATATTAAAAAATCATGTTAATGAATGTAACATTTTATTTGAATTTAAACATATAACCACTAGAGACTTAATTAAAGCATTTCAGTCTCTGAAGGTAAAGAATACAGGTGACTTGTGGGGCATCTCGGTAAAAATAATACAGTATATTATAGATATCATAGCTCCATATTTGGTCGTAGTTTTTAATAAATGTATAGATCTCGGTATCTTTCCAGATCTTATGAAATGCAGCAAAATCATTCCACTTTTTAAAACAGGTGAAAAAACTGATGTTAATAACTATAGACCAGTTTCTGTTTTACCAACTCTTAGTAAGATCTTCGAAAAGATAATGCTGAATCAAATGTTAACCCATTTCAATAATAATAAATTATTACATCCTGAGCAATACGGTTTCACAAAAGGCCGGAGTACAACCGATGCCGGGGCTAGGCTTTTAAAGCATATATTTGAAGCATGGGAAGCATCACAAAATGCCATAGGTGTATTTTGTGACTTATCTAAGGCATTTGATTGTGTTGAGCACGAAACATTGCTGCTTAAACTTGGCCACTATGGTATAAAAAACAAGGCCCTTAGCTTGATCGCGTCTTATTTGAGTGATAGAATACAAAAAGTAAGCATAAACGATATTAAGTCATCGGGGTCACCGGCTGTGATGGGTGTACCGCAGGGCTCTATATTGGGTCCGTTTCTTTTTCTGGTATATATTAATGATTTACCACATTATGTAAAGAACCAAGCGGATATTGTACTATTTGCTGATGATACATCATTAATATTTAAGTGTGAAAGGAATAAAGTAAATTTCGACGACGTAAATAGTGCTCTTTCGCATGTGTCGCGTTGGTTCACTATTAATAACTTACTTTTAAATGCAAAAAAAACTAAATGTATAGAGTTTGTGCTACCAAATGTTAAAAAAGTCAGCAAATCTCTTAAATTAAATAATGAAACATTGCATATGGAGGAATCAACGGTCTTTTTAGGGGTGACCTTAGATAGTAAACTTCAATGGGGCCCACATATAACAAATCTCGCGACAAAACTTGGTAGGGCTGCTTATGCTGTTAGGAGAATAAGGCAGTATACTGACGTCGAAACTGCTAGGATAGTTTATTTTGCTTATTTCCACAGTGTTATGTCATATGCCATCTTGCTGTGGGGCAAAGCAGCCAATATAGAACAAATTTTCATTCTCCAAAAAAGGGCTGTTAGGGCTATCTATAAACTTAAGTCTCGGGAATCTTTGCGTGAAAAGTTCAAGGTAATAGGTATACTTACAGTAGCTTCCCAGTATATCTTCAATAATGTAGTTTTTATAAGGAAGAATATAAACGCGTATAAACAAAATTTTGATATTAATAATCGCCAAACAAAAAGAATGTATCAATTAGTTACGCCTTCGTTCCGCCTAAGTAAAGTGCAACGATCTTTCATAGGGCTTGGTGTACATTTCTATAATAAAATCCCAAAAATAATACGTGACTTGCCAATAGAATCTTTCAAAAAACGTGTAAAAACACAATTGTTAGGCAAGGGATATTATAGTGTAAACGAGTATTTAAATGACAAAGACGCATGGAAATGATTAGCTCTGCAACCAGTTCCACTCAGAATAGTAAACTTTTGTATGATAATATCTTTTTTGTAATATTTTTTTTTAAAAGATGTGCTGAGGAGTTTCTTTAGGCTTTTCTTCTCCTCCATGACAAAGCACCTTCCGAAAAGCCAAAAAATGACGTGCATAAGTGTATCAATGATACCTATATGAATAAAATATTTTGACTTTTGACTTTTAAATTAACATTACGAGTGGTAATACGGGTATGGCGGTGCATAAAATTGATTTCGTCTTCTAAATTGACTTTTAGATATGCGCAACGTGTGATGTAAGTTTTACGCTGATTGTAATCTATATGTTTTATGTCTGCGGACGCCACTGGAAGATGATTAATAACTTCAGCGACGGTGATAATAGGACGAGCGCACCGACCGATGGACAGACTGACAATATTGTCTCATTTATTGCTAATGATCTATTGAATATTAGCTATTTACTGTGATCACTTCTCTTGTGCAACATAGATACTTTCTAATAGAAATTGTATTCTTTTGAGTTTGACTTGCATTTTTATGCGTATTATTACAATATTTAAAGCATTATTTAATAGTATTAAGCCGCTATGGATCGTGTCTTCTTATTCTTGCATGTAGTTCTAATGTTGAAATGGTTTTTTATATTAGCGAATCAAGCGAGCGTATAATTTTAGGCATGTTTAAGGAATGATGACTAATCGAATAAAACATTGGTATTGATTATGTGAAACGATTAACGGGAGAAAATACCTCATAATGTGTTTTTTGTACAGGTGAACGACTTATGACACCTTTATCTATAAATTACTAATAATACTTGTAAGTATTAACGAGTTAACCCGTAATTCTCAGCGAATTTTTTCAAGGTCTGTTATTATGGATCTTTGGATCTAACTCGGTGACGACTTGGACAAGGCAGGTCTTGAGCGTAGGCAGGTTTTTAGTTATCTTCCACGCTGCTCAAGTGTGGATCCTACCAAATTGCATTGTAGCTTACCTAATTGGTCAATTCAGCTAGTGAAAGTTTTAAGACAATCTCAATGATATTGTTTAGAAAACATTAACATTGTATTTAATTTCAATTTAGTTAATCAAATATTCGCGTTATATTTACCAAAATATAATATTTACTATAACCACAAGTGCTGGAAAGGAAAAGACTTACAGGGACTTTGTTTTATAACTATATTTTAAGACACGTTCCAAAGCGTACGGCCCAAAGTGTGTTATTTAAAAAAATACTGTTATAACGTGCCACGAAATTGCTGTGTTTTGGATTTGAGCCATCGATATCTCTCGTCGTGATCATTTCAAATTGCCCAATAACATGCTGAGCTCAATGTTGGTTCTACAAATGCTATTGTTCATTACTGCGTGCAACGTTATTATTTTAAAAACGTTTTAACTTTCACTAAGCTATGGAGCATGTCATCACAATGCGTTTTTTGTAACGTAGGAAACCGTGATGCGTCCCATTTTCTGGTACTTCAAGGCCGTCGGTATTAGATACTGTACAGTAACAGTGTACAGTTTAAAAGTTCTCTATTCAAAGTTTAAGTATTGAGTTATTAATGATTAAGCAAAGTTCGTTTTTATCTCATGTGTGTTTGAATATATTTTACTTTGTCAAGGAACGTGTAATCGTCTCTAGACTGAAATTACAGTTCATTAAAAAGTGCTCTGTTTCGTCGCGGTTTTCGTTGATATTTTAATATACATTTCTCGGAAAAAGATAAGCGCTCGCTCAGCCCATGACGGCGGTTCATAATTTACGCGCTCGTATACATCTAGATATTGAGAATTTCTTACAAAAATTTATGACTAACGCATAAGATAAAAATGCATCGTGAATGACTGTTTGAAGATAAGTGTGTGTTCCCTGAACGTTGTAAAGTGAGTCGTCTCGTTGATAACTCGCATTATCTGTATCCCACTGATAACAGAATGAATTGTTACCTTTTTATCTTCGTCGCTTTCATCGGCTCTAATAACTTTATGTGTTTCGATATCTACGTCGAGCTCAATTTCTCCCAGTATCATCAATAATTCCGCATGTAATACGATGCACTATTTCGCTAACCTCCGTCTGGAATTAATTTCATCGGTCGTCGGTCGGCTGCGAGCGAGCCGTAATTATCGTGGCATCGATTCTGTGCGCCCGGTAATGAAGATATCGCCCCATCTTCTTTATTGCAATAATGAAATATAGAAATAGTTGGAGCGCCAAGATTTACTGCTCTCAGCCACATATCACAAACGGCAGGAAATGTGCTCGTTGTAGTCTTATCTAAGGAATCCTGTTGTAGGCTTACTAATAGAGAATATTATTCTTGTGTTGCTTTCGATTTTTACGTAAAAAAAGCCGTTCAGGTTCTTGTAATGTTTTATTTGTATCTGTTTCTTCATTGCATATAATATTATGAGGTTTTCGATTTATTGGGAATTCCAGTTCGCAGTGACCCTACTTGCCAAGCAAGAGGTCCCGTGTTCGATTTTCCAAAGATAAAAATCTATAAAAATTGTTTATTTTCGTCGTAGCTTTTAAATGTTTCATGTAAAATATTAATTGGTCCACGACGTTCAAGAAATTGTAAATCTTGATTCTTCTGAATTATCTAGCTAAGATACTTGGTGACTCAGTGCCAACTGGTTGATGAAAGTTGTTCTGTTCTGTGACCAATCGCGATGTTCTATCGGTGATGTATTCTTTATTACGCTTTCTTACTTTCCTTACTTCTTCCATGTGATGTATCATATGAGATTGTTTATTATATATCTGTGCTGTTTATATGAAAACACTGCACTTCCTTTAAGCGTTTTTCATTGTGAAGATAAGGTTTTGTTTTAATCTACACTGAGTGTTAAAGTATACATATAACTTTATTGTGTTTGTTTCAGGAACTGGACACATCATTTTCATGAACACTGTGGAATAAAGGCCACATCACACAAATATAAATGTAAGTTGATAATGTTCATACATTTGTATTTTAGTTTTTGTCTTTTTATTTATGTTTACACGTTAATGTGCATATTTAACGAATGCTGTGTCGTCTATCTATTGTGATTGGTTCTGCGTTTGCGTTTACCAAATCCTTACGCTGTGTAATGTTGGGTGGGAGTGTTCAGGAGAGAGAGATATAGAAGAAATAACGCTCATACAAAGCTCACATACTTTCACCTTAAATTTATATTACATAAATGTCATTCCCGTCTAGGTATCAAATCATATCACCGGGTATCAAAGATACGGTTGACAAAGAAGAATTAAATATATTACCTTTTTATCAAGCCAACTTCTAACCTGCTTTATACGATGGCTATGTCAATATAAATATGTATTAAATTTTTTTTAGAGTGACAGACAATAATTGCACTTCAGTTTCTGTTTCAAGCATGAGTCCATTCACGTGGCTAATACCATCGCTGGTTGCTCATAACAGAAAATATCGCAATAAATAATGAGACGTTTGTAATACTAATATCTTAGCCGCGCTCTAATCTCGATCTCATCTGATATGCGCTATCTAGATCTCTCTTTCACGTTCCTCTATACAACCCGCCTTCTAGTTAGAGAAAGACGGATGTATGTCCCCCGGTTCATTTTGAAACGTAATTATTGCTGGCTAATGAGATGCTAGACTTCTCAGTAGAGCAATTTGCTAAGGATTAGCAGTTGAAATTAGTCTTTTAATAAACAGTGTCTATTGCTCGTAGGTGGTAATGAGGAACTCGGACATGCTCTTTAACTCTTATTGTGTTTTTCACTGGAGCTCTAAGCGTAATCGATTAGCTGCAGATTAATAGTGGGAAGTTGTTTTGTACTGTAACTAGTTGCTATGACAATTACCACGAAAGTCTTGAAAATATGCGATTGATATCGACACAAAATTTATAAATGATACTGTCGCTACCACGCTTATGTAAACCGCTATTGCATCGCGATGGTGAGATACAGACGCGGTTTGAGCTCCGTGTTTGATAAATTTTAAATAAATTATGCACTTTTTGATATTAAAATAATCATCATCGTGAGCAATAATAGTTTCGCTGATAAGCTTACATCTCCTCTTATTACATCACAATGAAATATTAGGTACTCACTGCATAATTTTACTAGAATATTATTGTCTCTTGAGTAAGTTTCACGTGTGCGTTTTTCTTTAAACATTTGTATAATGACGTGTATCATCATCCCTTGATATTTATTGTTTTAAAATTGTAACTTAATAATGTTGAGTAATATCATCTAAATCTCCCAATCTATAGAACCTTTAGCATCTGTCGATAATATCCTTTGTCGATTTTATACGCCGCTCTGCAATACTCTGCATAACCCGAGGCTGTGGAGTGTATATCATATTAATCTACACACTCTACAGTCTTCTCAAATCGTTAAGTGGATATATATTCCTATGAGTAATATGAAATATCACATGTTGGAAACTTCCATGCTTTGTTTCGTACTTACTTGTTTATACTAACCTTAATTTAATAATATACTTAATTTAATAATTACAGTTTTTAATAAACGCAATCTGCAATCGAACCATTATGTCTGTATTTGATTTTTGATATATTCATCCGCTGTATAATATTTCGTCGTAAAATGTCTTTGACATGAGCATTAAGTTTACAATCATAATGATAATCATATTCATAATAATGTTCGGTAGAGAGTTACGAAGCGTGAACATTCTACTTGTCTTTTATTTTTTAAACCATAAATTTCTTCACCACAAACTACATATTTGTTAATAGTTTTAAAGTTATTTATGCGTCGATTCGATTATACGTCTATTCGATATGTGTGTGCGTTGGCAATCAAAAACAATAATTTATTGCGGCAATCAAAGAATCGTTCGGTAGCTTAATTATTGTATCGATGGGGAATGGCGCTTGATTTATAACTGATGCTAGTAGCGGTGTCGATTGGCTCTAATTTTTGATTGGTTTCTCGATTACTATTGTTAATGATTTACAAAAAAGACGATTAGATCCCTGTATTAATAACATCTATCTCGTACTATTTTTACGGTATTAACATCAAGTTCACGTAGAGACTTGTACATATAATGTTATATAATATACCAGCGAGGATTGGTTTTAGGCAGTCCAAGAGTTGGAAGCTCAGACCTGTCTGCTATCTGATGATAACTGGATCAACTAGCAACTCATCAAATCGTGCTTTTAGTTGCTAAACAACTGTTGTCAATTTTTTACAATCGCTAATTTAAGGCTAAAATAATAACCAACATTCTTTTCTTTTTGACAGTTGCTAGACTTGAGGTTAAAGGATAGATAGAATATTGAGTTGAATAAAACGGCTGTAAATTAAATAAGTCGAGCACTTTCGTTTTCAGACCAAACGATTATGCGCTCACATGCTCACACCGCACTATGATGACATAAACAAAAATAAGACACGAGGGCTGTCACTACCCTGGCGAGGAATCGAACCAGGAACCCATGGCTTTCGCAGGCATAAAAAAAACATTAATTGTGTTTCATGCGCCGTTCCACCAATTTCTTTGTTGCGAGAACTAGAAGTGCATAACTAATCCACTTCACGATCTGTAATTTAGCAACGCCACGCGGGCGATGCGTCCGCACGTCCGTCAAAATGTGCGCACGCGCATCTCGCGGCTGGGGTCGCCATCCGTCAAGATTTGTTACGGACATGCCCTATTGGGACTTTTTGTTTATCTAGTTATTAAAAAAGCGCAATAGAAAACTTAAAAACCGGGCAAGTGCGTGTCAGGCCACGCGCAATGTAGGGTTCCGAAGTAGTAAGTTTATCGACTATTACTCATTAACTACACACACCGGCATATTTAGCGGAACATAAATAAAGGTTTGATATCAGTATCATATAAGGTTGCTGGCTGGTTTATACGTCATTTAATTTAAAAAGAAATATTTTCAAATTAAGAAAACAACTGAACATCACATTTTATGCAATTGTATTAATTTTATTCAAATACACCTTATCTGGAGCCAACTTCGAGTATTTCTTCCTTCTGAGTTTGATTTAAAATTTCATTGAAATACTGTTTTTTGTTAGTTTTTTTTAATCGCACATCTTTCTGGAGTTGAGGACTGAATTATGCCTGACTTAGCCCCAACGGAGATTGCCAGGGACGGTTTTTTCTATTAAACTAAGACTTCTTCCCTATATTAATGTTTTCGTAAAACTATAAATAAACATAACTAATCTCAGCTCAAATAATCAACAAAGAATATTTGTTGAATCTTCTCTTTTCAAAGAAAAAGCAATATTTTTAGTAACTAAAATATCGTGATTTTTTCATTATATCCAGTTAAGTTATCCAATTTCCGAACTTTTCCAATTTGGAAATGGTAACCCTATTCGCAATGAAATTCTATTTTCTGATTGTGCGAATCAAATGCAGCTATCACGGAGTGTCTAGCAGCTAGCTTGTCTCACACTGGGAACGAAATTAAATCAAGACCGACGTTATTTTATTATCTTTATTGCGTAGGTGTTATAAGATATTTTCGAAGGCATTGGTTGTATTCTGGTGACGTGTTTTGTAAGGATGAGACAAAGATATCTAACAAAACAAACACATGAAATAAGTAATAATACTTGGCTGCAAACCATTAATGCCCACTCGAGGAGGCCTAGAACATACGACTATGCTCCTTCAATTCGGATTGGTGAAGGTATTAGTGGCCAATACAAGTGTTGGAAGTCTTCATGTCGCCTGAAGACCTTCGACTTGATGGATTAACAACTGTTATCTTACGATGACAACCAGACCAGGCTTTACTCGGTTAAGCCGGCGGGTTTTGAGCAGGGTTCAAAGTCGGTTTATGTTAGTTTTATAATATTATATTACGAGTAGACTATCGTTTACAACTCATTCTATATTCAAATCGTCGATTAATGAGTGTCCGGCTTATAAGGCTGAGTGATTCATTTTATTGAACTATTAATTGCATCTACAGCTCATTAGCCAATGATTAATTTTTAATGTTGTTCTAATAGGTTGGTAACATCAAATATGTGGTGACTGAGATGTTTTGAAATTTTAAATTGATGATTTTACTGATAGGTAAATGTGCTATAGCTTCGCTGAATATATTGTTTTTAACTTAGGAAAAGTTAATCCTATACATTGTATGAAATACAGCATGCTATGGTAACTTAGTATTGGTTATATATCGCAGCAAATACCGTTGTTGGTCAATATTTTAGATAAGGACAGTAAGTTGGATTGACAAACGCGTGGAGTCGTGGACGAGCTAGCTGATGGTATGTCGTCCATGTCCATTAAGTTTGAACATCAATTGTGTGGTACTGAGTCAAGATTCCTCTAATAAATGAGACCTGATCTTCCCCGGTTGTTGGCACGAGCAGAGAAGGTTCGTTTGGACTAAATTGGAGATAGGTACACACCAGAAAATGAATGTTTGTACCTTTTATTATTTCTGCATTGAAAAATACAAAATAGATCTTGGGAACCTAACAAAACTTCTTGGCTTCTCTCTTGTAATAGAAACAAAGCTAGACTAAACTGTATTTGCGTCTGACATTTGTGACTAGCCTTTTCTGAACCCACTGAAAGATTCCTAATTATTCACAACGTAATGCCGTGTCGTGCCCGTGTAATGCAATAAATACACTCGGTATGAATCTATATGCAAACTGTTCCGCCGTGAAATCCGAGGACATTCCGCAAGATCTGTTTTGTACATCATTTGAACTTGACGACAAATATTCAGTTGTAAGCTAGGTTGCCTTTGCTATTTCTAAGTGTAGTACAGTACGAGCTCGCCAGCTTTTAAATATAAATAAATACTCTACCTCTGGTTAAAAAGCGAATAACTCATATTTCTTTTCAGGAAGGAACCTTAGTGCTACATAGCTACTGTAATTTGGTCAGGGTAAAAGTTTGACAATAGGTACATCAAGTTTATACTATTGTATGTAATGATTTAGCTAGAATCTAGATGGTTCTTCTAACCGCCAACGCCCACCATGTCATGATCTCTGACTGTGATTTATCTTAGTAATAACTTACCTTACAGAATTATCTTAGCACTACTGCATTACACGTATTAATCTTACCAAGAGATCAAGTCGTATTAATATACTTGGGTACAAAACAGGTCTTTGAGATTTGGTGACTACACCAAGTAGACAACCGAAATTAGCGTGGGTGGACAGTACTCAGTAGCCTTTATGATTTACGAGTAGAAGTAGATGTCATTAAAGTGTTATCTTTAGAAATGTTATCTTAGAAAACTATCTTTAGAAATGGGGCTTTGAAATTGCGTTTTCAAGACTTTGTGTCAAAGTGTCGTCTCAATAGCTGTCATATAGTAGTCAGTAATCAACAATAGACGACCTTCACTTAAAGTAATCTCTTCCAGTCAACCAAAGGCCGAAAAAAACATTTTCACCGAAGTATGATAAGTTAGGAGTACTTATAAATTAACCAATATGCGTTATCGAGGATTAGTATAGAAGGAATAAGAACCGAAGTAGGTTAGAAAGAAAGAAACAATTTAAAGTTTAAAAAGTAAATAACGGTTTTATTGTGTCAATGGGTACATGTAAAGAAAAAAAAGTTGTGACTGTGCTGTTGAACTGTTGAGTTGGCTCGTTTGTAGTCAATATATGTAAAATTTTAACTCCTTACGCTCTTTACACCTACGCGTTCGTATGCGGCAGCGAAACGACGAAAAAACTGTAAGTTGTATGGCAACGTTTCGCATGTGTATAGCTAGATGAAATAGTTGCGTCCTTGTCGGTATTGTTTCGCAAGTAACTGCGAAATGGCCGTTACACAGACGCAGCCGTTTCGCTAGTGGTGTTTCGCATCGCAAGGCGTCACCACGCGTTCTGTCAGTGAGGACAAAATTTCGCACAATGGAAGCCGAAAATATTGAAATATTATTGAATTTGATTCGAAATTATCCCGAATTATATTTAGTTGGGCATGAAATACGTATAGAAACGATCTTCATGTGATTTAAGTTCTAAGCATAGCTTATTTTCTCCGAGTTTTCTTCGCTTCTGATTTATTTCATGCACCCAGATTCTACGCTTTCTCTTTAATACCGACGCCAGCAACAACAATTCTTCCTCTTCAGAATCTGAAAGCGACGACTGGACGACCCACGAAAGCTACAATGACATTTCCTTGCGAAAGAACTGCAGTGTAATAACGTTCCGCAGATGTTTCGCTACCGCAATTATTTCGCAAAGACTCGCAGCCGCATACGAACGCGTAGGTGTACTAAGAGCGTTAGGGTCAGTGTTGCCAATTTAGCCCTTTCGGGGCTAGATTTAGCCCTTTTTTCGGGTTTTCAGCCCCTCAAATAATTTTTTAGCACCTAGCCCAATTTCTAGCCCCAAACTCATTTTCCGCTATCTTGAAAAAAAAGGGATAAATTCAGGTTTTCCACGAAGTTTTTGATGCAATCGATCGAAAAAACGATAAAATGTAGTGAAAGATGTCGAAAAAAATTACCATTATCATACTTGTAGAGCGTCTGACGACCTTTTTTTTTTTTTTTTTTCTCCGTCACCTCTGATAATTAAGCAATAGCCCCTATTTTCAATGGATTGGACGAATCTAGCCCTTTTTTTAACTGTGTTTAGCCCCTAAACCTGATACCGGGTTGGCAACACTGGTTAGGGTAAGAAAAAGCAGGTCTATTTGGGCTTGCAACGTTTGACCCACACAAACACGGTAAGCTAAATATACCGTATAAAAATAAACGAGGATATAATTTAAATAGCTGAACGTGAAAGTGCATTAATAAATATTTCATTGATGCGGTAAAGGTCTGGCTTGTGTAGATATTTCTAACTTTCCCAAAAGTGGTTATACCACCTTCATACTACACCCGTGGAGATATTCTGAACCGAACCTAATTTGCATCTTTCGTCCAGTCTCATAGTAAGTTGTGTCAGGATGGCATTAAAATCTATTAGCTATAAATATCTTTCTGCGTGTTGTACGGTTATGTTCCTTATGTTTTAGGAGCTAAGGTGTAATTCATGTATCGGTTTTATGTGACGAAATATAGTTAGCTGGTAACTGATATTAGACTTGGATATGATCGCGTGTGGTACTTATATTCGTTTACAGGGTTGCTCTAACGGTGTCATTAGATTTTAAAGATTTCATGTTTTTATTATCCAATCATCAATAATCAATTTCATCAATCAAAGGTAACTTGTGACATGAATATACAGATTCCTATTATGTGTAAGTGTTCTAATTTTCATCACAAATATGACAGTACGCATTTAGGTTTGATAGCACAATCACTATTTTTGCACTATAAAAACATGTTTTGGAACGAAGTTCCTTATCGCGCGTTGTGAAAGGGGGCTAGACGGAAAAAATTCTTACGACACTTTTTGATTCTTAAGAAAAGTCGTGACGACACTTTTTGCTATTTTATTTATGTTAGGGCCAAAGAATCTCAACAGCGTGATTCAGAAAGTTGTAACTAGTTGAAACTAGATGGCGCTGTACAACTTTCTGAATCACGCTGTTGAGATTTTTTGGCCCTAACATAAGTAAAATAGGAAATATCGAAAGGAACTTCGTTCTATCCGGGTGTCCCTTGACACCTCTCAAGTTTTATTTGTGTTTCAAATTATTAACTTATATTATTGTTGGGCTTATGATATGACATGTTAATCTTCGCTTGACAACCCTACATCTTAGAGATAGATTATACTTATCTCTCTAAGGGCTAAGCTAAGAGATTTCCATTGACATTGACTCACTGGCTCCTATAATGCAAATCTCTCGGAGAATCATTCTTGCATTGACAACTTTAGATAACTGATAAAGGAAGCCACAGACATTTTAATAGCAGTTTGCGGATACCACTTCCGTAGGGCTCCAGACATGAACTATAATATCCTTGTAACAATCTACATTACTGTCTCTATTGAAATCCTAAGCAATATCCCAGTATCCATAGAAGGTCCCCAATATGTTAACACGGCCTCCAGTAGTGTATAATTACATTATCTCAGTTCGCCACGACGCAATTAGTTTGTAAACACTTAATTGTAGTGAAAAAGCGCATTGACGACACTTAGCAGCCGACTTTCCACAAGTTTTCCACGATTAGCGTAATTTGCTGCGTTGCTGTTGGAAAATGATGATCTTGCCTACAGATATTACTTTTCGTTGAATTAAAATAATACATAATGGGATAGAACTACAAGAGTTGTGATGTATTTATTGCAAATATCCTCCACTTTAATAATTTTTCAATTATTAAAAAAACTTGAATGCCTTAATTTCTTCATTCTTTATTTGTTAGTAACAATTGCATTTGTTTATGTGCTGTAAAATCATTGCGACACGTTTTTCTACTCTTCATTCCGAATCGACGAGGTATCATTCTTATTTTTAGGAGCTTTACTGTTTTTCTCAAATATGAACTTATTGACTAGACTAATAAGTAGTGTAACTTTATGCCACCTAGCAACCTTATGCTTCGATATGAAGTGGTTACACTTTATCTGATGTACATCTGTGATATTAGTATTGATGATATTCATCTAGAAAACACTAATCCATAGGTTTAGCTTGTCTAAATTATAACACTACGCGTTTTAATTCCCACACACAAATGTAAGCATAAAGTTATTGCAAGCAATGCGGAAATAACAGTAATCTTAATTAAGTTTCGATTACCGATATAAATTAACAAGTGTTTATGTATTATCGCTCGTATAAGTGAAAGACTTATCTACATAAACAAGTACCCTTTCAGTCGTCCACTTGACTGATCATTTCACAACCTAAGGCCTCGTGTACGTGAGACAATCTTTGGTTTTTTAACCTGCCACGCTTCACAGGGCAGATAAACCATCGATTGCAGTTAAGTGATTATTAGATCACAAAATTGAAACTATGTTTTGGCTATTTATCAACTTGCGTCACTTGGATTACGAATGGCTGAACTTATTATTTGGGTAATTCTCTGTAAACTCGTAAACGAAATAAATGTTAGTTTTTTCTATGAAAATTCCAAAACCACCAAAAACTCAGTACCCTGGCCGTCCCATTTTATAGAATTGGGGCTTCGATATTTAATTTCAAGATATTCATTCATAATGCATAATGTTTATAAAAATAATTAGTTTACTAACAGTCTTCTGAAATTAAAAACAGCCAAAATCGATTTATTTAATAATTCATTAAGCCAAACTTTGTCGCCGATATTTTTAAATCAGTCCCCTACCAAAAGTTCTAAACCTTAAATAATTTTTTCCACTGTGCCTTTTTATAATGTGTTATTTTGCATGGACAGGAACATTAGCCTGAAATTTGTGTCGCCATTTCATTTAGCCCTTTTCCGCCATTTTATTTCATGTCAGTGTATCAGTCCCCTGCTAACAGAATGAATGACCCTTTCGGTTGGCATTATAATACTACAAGATTTTTTTTTTCACCTTTCACCGGTTATAAGGTTGATACCCGGTTCAAGCAGGTGAATTTTCAAAAATCTTTGAATGCAGTTTTTTATATAATAGTTTTCAAAATAAAGGAATGTTTCCTTTCAGTAAAAGCCATCATCAATATTCAGGGTACGTTACAGACACCTTTACAAAGAATCTCCCATTTAATTATTATTTGATGTTATAAAACCTCACATTTTGTTTGTTTTAATGTGAAACAGAGCTACATTTAGCTTGCCAAGAGAGGTGTCTCTAGTTTAATTCTCGGTTTAGGCAAATATTTATATATCTCATTAGTTTGCATCCATGCCACCCGCGATACTGGAAATAATGCGGGGGTGTATGTGTAAGCGTTTATTTATTCAATCACCTTAATGCAGGCGGGTCCTAAGCGAATCTCTAATATTCAATCACAGTACTAATCATAACTTGTAGGTCTAGACACATTGTAAATCAATGATAGCGAACGCAAATTGGACGCTATTAAGACGCTGGTCTGTGGGAATAGCTAATTATAAAATATCTGCAGCTTGTTAGCTCCCGTCATATTATTTATAGCCCTTGTTAACAATAATTTAACCTGGAAACTAACTGCACTGTACATTATTTATTGCCTTTGGGATAATTATAGATATAACATTTATAATGATGTCACATCCTACATCGGGTTAAAATTCAAGCAATGTTGTCACTCTCACTAGGCTAGGATTCTTATATTTGATACTTTGTACCCTACTAACAGTTGGACACCTGAACTCTACTTTTGTGTAGCTTTTTGGTAATTTTGGTTTTATCATAATTTTTATGTGCTTCTGACACAGCCTTACACAGATACTTCGAATGGCATTCTATTAATGATGTTCTATTTGTTGGAGGCACTTGGAGGTAACTGGGTATTAAATAAATAATTATAAATAGAAATAGCTGTAAATTTATTGAGCCGGACACACGATAGCGTTCCACTTGTTGCGTTGTAGTTACGCTAGTTGTATACGTATATCACGGGGCGTTCTCTGCACGCAGCTAAATCTTTTATCGCTACCAAATCGACTGTCGTAAATCCATGCCGCGGTCCATTGTTGCCGTACACTGCACTTATATGGGAGCGGCCAAAATAAATCACGAGCAAAACCATATCGGCACAATCGTAGACTATCTCGGCATCTACTCGGGCCGGCAACATCGCCTGATACGAGGTATTACGCTATTGAATTAGCATTACCTCAGTACCGCTGTTCCCGCTGTTTCGCCGGGATCAGGCCTTCATATTTCTCGGGTATTTTAGTTTCTGTCGTGCGACGTGATGACGTCTGCAGTTGGTCGTGTCGCGTCGCGTCGGCTACGATCGGACTTCGGCACGTCGACATCGACGGAATCGTGCGAGATCTCGCCTTCTGATAGAATTAGATGCGCAATCTTTACATGTTCGTTGTGAGCTCGCATGGCACCTGCGGAACGTGTGATGCCATTTTATAATATATGCTTCTGTTTACCTGCGCTTTGAATACGTGTATCGTTTAGTTTTTACAATTGTATTAAAGTGATCGGGATTTCCCACCTTTATGACATTAAGCGGCTGTCAAAGTAATTCGTTTCGAAACGTACCCATATTTGTTGAATTTTTTTTCATCGCCATGCTTTATTAGGCCACGAAGAAATAACTGTTTGAAACTCAAACACTGCATCTGCATAATATTAAAGTCATCTTCTTTTGTCGTTAAAAAGCTTCGTCTATAAAATACAGTATAATGATATGTCCGTTATAGCACAAAAAATCTTGATATCGCTAATAGCGTACACTCATTTAATTTTAAATGATGTATTAATTTTATATGCATAACTATGAATGGTTCATTAGTCTGTGTAAATCGAATTCTGGCAGTTTATTATGTGGTTAATAGCGTTAATTCTTTGTTACAGGTGGCGTAGCGAGCTGAATGATCTTCACATCATCGGCTCCACCGATTAAACGTAAGTTTTTAATACGATATACCTATCTACCAATAGCCTTAAGCTATTTATTTAAAGATTTAAAGCTAAAATACTGTTACGTAAAAAATATGATAGGAGTTACATTCTTTACTGCAATGTTTTTTTAATACAATTTTATTCGTGTCTAAATGAAGCAGGGATAATCTTAAGGACTACTGTGGATTTAAGTTTATCAATATTTATTTATTTATGTTTTCGTCGTTTAGGCTATAAAATTAGTTTAAAAATTGAATGAAACGCATTAATTTTCCTTTGGGGTCATTGATTCGTCTAATGTCGTAGGTCGTACTGTTATCTGATCGTTTGGAACCGTTACCGCGGCTCAATATATTTGTTTGTTAATGAGCCCAATATAATTATTGATAATTTCCATTGTCGATAACTGTAACTCACATCGGAAATGAATGAAGCGTTGACCTGAATATTGGACAACACAGCCAACCATCTTCCTTCGGTCCTCGACTCTTAACGTCGATACCGCTTCGCATGTGTGCGTAATAACGTCAACGTATTATTGATTCGACGATAAATTTATCGATGAATCTGACAAATAGAGCTATTATTCAATTAGGCTACCTCGCGCGGTCAAAGCGATTGTCACTTGACCGGGTGGCGCCCTCAATCAGATGTTAACCTCAATAATATTGGAGATCGGTGCGCGTTTGTCAATGGATATTGAATAATAATTGGTGCACGGATGGATCGGGCCGATCACGATGGAGCTATTATTCAATTAGGCTACCTCGCGCGGTCAAAGCGATTGTCACTTGACCGGGTGGCGCCCTCAATCAGATGTTAACCTCAATAATATTGGAGATCGGTGCGCGTTTGTCAATGGATATTGAATAATAATTGGTGCACGGATGGATCGGGCCGATCACGATGGAGATGATCTGGCGAGCGTGCCGCATCCATCAGCCCTCGTGGGCCGTATCTCGGCCGGTATCGCGCGGGCCGATAACCATTGTCTTACCGCTCGATTATATCGGCAAAATTTGTGCTCGCCTCCGATCCGCCGTTTGTCTCGCGCCGCAAATGAGCCGGGTAATGGGCGACGGCGCATAAAAGGCGCGCGTTTCTGCTAAACTTTTGCCTAGTCATTAATACGCCGTGGGAGCATAACCTTAGCTGAAAGAAAGCAGATCGTTGCCCGTTCTGAATGGACGCGAATAATGATACATTATGGAAATGGGACAGCGTCGCGTCGCGGTTGTATTGTCGCGACTTAATTCGATGTTTAGTCGAATAATTGTTGTCTTATTGTGAACGCACATTAATCGGCATCGTCCGCGCCGTCCGCATCGCATTTGTATGAAATCATATGAGAGCCCGATGCGGATGCATATGTCATCTGCACCGTCCACACGCAAAATGCGGAAGGTATCCGAAATGCCGATAGTGTTGCCATGCCACGATGCTTTTGACAACGCATTAGGAGAAACGTTTCATAGTAAACTAATCCTGTGAGAAGATCTCGCCTTCGTGTTTTATGCCTATACATCATTGTTTCGGACATTCGACAATAATACACATATAATGGCCAATACTTGACGATCGATAGCAAACTACACCTATACACGGAAATAAATTGACACACAACTAGTGTGATTTTTTTCTCACTAGTAGGTACTGTCAACAGGACATTAAACTTAACACAGACTTAAAAGAATGACATCGCACTACACACACTAGAGGTTGGGAAAACTGCAAAAATTGTTAGCAATACTATTTACGTACGGCAAATCCGGACATTATGTGCGAGGCTATCGGTATACGGAGCGTCCGGCGCGGACGATGCCGATATATATGTGCATTCACCATTATTCTACATATTGTTTGACATCATGTGAGAACTTGTGGCAAAAATTTATTACTGGTTATGTAGGTTCCTATTTACCATAAGTATCTGTAGTAACAACTGCTTCTACCGAACTTCTACCTACTTCAACCGAAGCTTCTTGTAGTGGCAGCGTTAGGGTAGAGTAAGCTGAATGATTGGCGCCAGAAATGAAGTAGCATCGGAAGTTGGAACATGCCATACTCCATACTCAAATAAGGTGCTCAACCTGAACCGCCCTGACTTACGAGTTTGTATCAGATTGCGGCTTAACAGACACCTACTGTACTGTGTGCTGTTGATAGGTCTGAGCAACACCGCAACGTGCAGATTCTGCAGCGAGGCAGAATAAACATCCATCCACATACTCTGTGACTGCCAATAATTATAATGGAACATTATTTTTTTACTTTGCGAAAAATAACAGCTTCTTTGCCGCTACCTCTTTCAAAGTTGTAAGTTTTCACATGGGTTTGACGCTTACCTAACCTAGCTAGGGATTTGACGCAGTAGCCCCCGTTGTTCAGTAGGAAGCACGGTGCACCACGAATCGGTGAGATTAGTTGTCAAGATAGAGCGCCATACAGTATGGCCCATACATTAAATTTCCTATTGCTAGTTTGGTTGCTTTTAGAATTGTGTATGCATTCTTGGTTTTTGTTTTTAGGTAACACTGTTTGAAAGTTGTGAACTCAGAAAAAAAAAACGCGAGCCGAGAGAGATATTAGACTAGAATCTGTCTTCGGGATGATTATCGAATTAATAATGACAATACCACTATACTAATGTAAAAAACTAAAAGGTATTATCACAGCAGAATTTAATAGAACAGCGATTTAATAACATTCACGATTCCACAGCCACAAAGAGGTTAGGTTAAGCGTCGTTAATAGGGGGCTGAGTGCGTTTAATTGCGCCTGGAGCGAATATAACATCAGTATGAATGTGGTGCGATCATTAATAAGCCTTGGACAGATGCACTGGCCCCGCTCCATAATGGGCTGGCGTCTCGAGTTCAGGCCTTAATGTTCTCAATGGCCATATCGCTGGTAATATACTTTGACGGCTGGGTGTACCAGATTGTCGGGAAGATAATTTCGTGATTTTCTATCTATGTGATTTGAAAGTTGGAACAATGCTATTTTTCTCTGGGCGTTTGGATTTAGTTATTTTAGATAAGAGTATGCGGTTGTGGTTTTTACGAGTTTTTTGATAATTCATATTCAATTTTATATAACAATATTATAATTTTGATGATTATATTTGGTACTTAGTTAATTAAATCTTCGATAGTAATCCAGCATCCAGCGATCTTGATGCGTATCAGATTCTATGACATGAAGTCATGAGACTTTTAATCCACATGCTTGTATTCAAGTTGTGAAATAAAAGAAGGTGGTACAAATTGTATTTGTCACTGCTGAGACATTGGATGAGTGGGTCAAACTCAATTTAATTCCACTCTGGTTGGCCCCAAACTGGAACTTGGTGACCAACCAACTCCATGAGCGAATTGAAACATTGAAGTGATATGGAAGCCTTATCGAATACGAGAATTACGTTGCAGCATTGCAAAAAATAATTATAATTGGACGAGAATTTGCAATTCATAGTTTTATAGTTGTTAATTATGTAAGTAAAACTTTGCGCTTTACTCGCGTTAATTACTGGTCGTAATGAAAATATCTCAGAAATGATGTTACCTAGTAGGTGGAAAAGGACGTGTGCATGTTTATGATTTATTTAATCGCATGATAATTATTTTTCACTGCATAAAGTATAAAAAAAAGAAAATGTGTGCAATTCACACGTGGTAGAAGTGAAACTTTCCAAAATTTTGGTTTCAAGATAATGAGATGAAAAAGCAATAAATCGAATCTTAAAACAGTAAATCGAAGCGCCATCTATGAATAGGTACAACTTAGCACTTTTTAAAAATCTATCTAGCAATAAAACGAATGTTCTATCTTATTCCTCTCGCCATCTATGAATACAACTTAGCATTTTTACTGTCATTAAGAAAGAATGAAATTCTTATTATTTTGTTGATAAATTCTTTGAAAATATTTAAAAGAGCATTTGAAAGTATTTAAAAACAGTATAAAAATAAAACTAACAAAAAAAAAACTAAAAAAAAAGAAATACTGAGACGCGAACCTGCGCATCAGGTATTGTGTATCTACGTCCTGACGATTGAGCTACGGGGAAGTTAAATTGAAATACGAAATTAGCGGTTATATTATCTTACCTGTCGTTGCATCCGGTTTCAAATCACTAACGATTCTAAAGAAGTTTCACTTCAAAAATGTAAGGTGTAGTGAAAATCAAAAGTGAAATCCGATGGATGGATGAAATCCGATGGATTGGATGATCCTCGGTCCAAAGTTATAAATTGGGTTACAAAGGCACTAATAATTAATCCGATCTCAAGATCTCTGCGATCTGAAGATTCTGTATGAGATGTTGAAATATGTCAAATCTTAAAAATTACATTTGTAAGATCTGAGATGTCGGTTCAATAATACGGGCCTAAACTTGTGCTGTGATCATATTCGGTCGATATCATTGATTTAGGGAAAATGGCACAGAGCGCAAGCGTATCGCACAGAGGCACAGTCAAATACACAAACATCCAATAAATGATTCATTTTTCTACCAGACGTAAGGTACCTTAAGAAAATGAGTAACACCTACAAGGAGTTCAAAGTAGTCCGGTGATCCCGTTCCACGGCGCATCTTTCGCCTAATTGATTGTAATTGACGTACGAACTCGTGCTCTCTCGTTGAACACATCTGCTTCTTGAAATTGATGCAGCGATTTAGTGATTGTTATACGTAAAGGAATTTGACAGGGCATATTAACTAGTAACCCGACTGCTTTGTAAATCATAAACGTTAAATGCTCAGTGTGTGAGTGTGTTCGGATTCCCTGAGTCGCGGGTGGCATGAATAAATACAAATGAGATATCAGAGACAACAAGAACGTGAAATAAATTAATTGACTCGGGAACCCTGGCTAACACTGTTGGTACGTACTGGGCTTTCATCGTCATAATCTTACAAGCCTGATCTTTACGTACACTTACTCTAATAATTGCCAATAAAATCATTCAAAAAAGTGTAAAAACACAATTGTTAGGCAAGGGATATTATAGTGTAGACGATTATTTAAATGACAAAGACGCATGGAAATGATAGCTCTGCAACCTGTTCCACTCAGAATAGTAAACTTTTGTATGATAATATCTTTTTTGTAATATATTTTTTTTAAAGATGTGCTGAGGAGTTTCTTTAGGCTTTTCTTCTCCTCCATGACAAAGCACCTTCCGAAAAGCCAAAAAATGACGTGCATAAGTGTATCAATGATACCTATATGAATAAAATATTTTGACTTTGACTTTGAATAATAGTAATGTCTTACTATTTTTATCAGGTGTTTAAATTTCATATTAACCCCATTTAATACTTTTAAAGGTCGGTTCCCGAAGCTATGAATGATTATGTCTTCAGGTACCTCTTCGAAGCTTGCAGTCTAATTGTATATGTGAAGTTCTTATTAGCTGTTAGCGTGCAGATGTCAAATATCATCTAAGTATGTTGGAGGTTTACTTTACATCTCCGATCGATTGTGTAACTGATGAAGAGCCGATCATTAACACAATTCTAGGAAGCGACGCCATATACATACACTACACATTATATTATGTGAACAACGAGGCGACATTCGCGGACGCCTGCGCCTCATTTGTTATTGACGAGATAAAAGCGACTCGATAGTATATTTCTTAATTGCTTATTGCACGATACAGACGCTATCAACACACTATTTCCAACATAATAAGCATTATCATAACAATAACAAGCTGGTGCTGCCAGGGTTGGCGGGGTTGGTTGGATTCGTAATAACACTAAAGTTGACCAGTATGTAGAGCATTGTGATAAAAGGAAAATATATGACGGCCTTTTAGGGAGGTTCGATTCGCGGACATTCGTCTTGACGTTTTATTTCTGTTTGACCATGATTCCTATAACGCAGGGTGTGTATATCTGTTGTCCCTATGATATCGTACTCGTTATTTCAAGAACTTCTGAATGGAATGGACAGACAGGGGGACAAACGCCTGCATTGCCTCATTCTTCTACATTATTGTGCATCTGCATTGTACTGTATTGTTTTGTTCTGTGAGAGCAAATAAATAAATTGTTTGTTTGTTTGTTTGTTTGTTTTGTTTTGTTCTACAAGGAAGGCTTCTTAGTGTGCTAAAACTAGGACTTCAAAACTCTCAACTATGTTTAGAGATCTTAGCCGACAAGGTTGTGGACTGCTAACAGATAGCTTGATGTGTCAATGCAATTTCCAGTCAACATATAAAATATTCCTATTAAGCACCATTTCAAGTTACACAACTGGATTTTTGGCGGTTAAAGAACCAAACGCCGACAACCCTGCACCAAGCACCGAGCGCTCTTGTGGTGTGTGATAACCCTTAACATGATCTCAGTTGGAGCTCGGTGCGCGCGTGAACTACACTTATGTGCTTAACATCGTTCACCGCTCATAATCCACGGATTAAGTGTGCATACCGGATAGAGCTGGGAGACGATCGTGAACATCATTTGTCAGTGTCGAACGTTCGTGGTACAAGATCATTGACATCGGCAGTGATCGGGTTACCGTAGCGTCGAGGAATCGCGCATGTTTTTGTGGTCAGGGGAAAACACAGGTGAATAATGATGTTGATTTTTGAGATTGAGTTGATTGTTCAGAGAATTGGGAACTTTAACCTGTTAATTTTTATTGTAATCGATTTTTGGGGTTTTCAGAATAATTTGACTTTATTAATTATTAATTGTGCTGATATTAAATCTGTCTTAGGTGGCTCGACTTATATGTGAACACAATAGGACACGCGGTTCCGAATAATTGAGAAGGCCTAAAGCCGCTGTCTTTATTATACATGTAGATATCTTCGTCATAATTATATACAAGTTATTCTTAATTACCTATCTACTGCAGGTTTTTCTCTTAATATAGTTTGCACCTATAATTTACCCTGACGACCCTTACCCTACGACATTTACCCTAAGTCAGTTATTCATTGTCTGTTCATTTGTTTGAACCTAATAGTGTATTCCTGTTGACGCAACTATTATAATAAAAATAAATCAATTTTTGAGTTGAGTTCTCTCTGAATAAAAGTTATTTTGTGGGAATATCTCTAAAAAACGCTCTTGGTAATAAATTATTCAAGGCATAAGGGAAGGCATATCTAGTGAATGTCTTTTTTAATACGAGTAGATAGGTAAGTAAGAAGCTCACAATGACATGGTTTGAAGCTTGACGCTTTTACGCTTTCAGAAGGAAGCGCATAAACAATTTGGCCTGTACGGTCAACGATTTGATAACTGACTCTCTAATTCTTTGTTTGATATTCGGTCGATCACTTACGATTACATACTTTTTAAACGGCTTTATTTAGCTTATCCCTTGTTTGGTTGGGTCAAATTTTACAAGTTTAATTAGACATACTTCCTCTCAGTGGCGGCCTTAGTCATTGCGAGGCCCAGGGCAGCAGATCCTTGCGAGGCCCTTGTCCACTCCGTAAAATATGTGTGTTTAGATTTGATTTGAGTGTTTTTTTTTTATTTTGGCCAATCACAATGACTCCATCACCTGATAGAAAGCGGACAGTGCATTCCAATCATGGGTGAACGCCACGAGTACCTAATGCCGCGATATTCGCCCACATTACTACTGCATGTGCAGATGCTTTTTCGAACCCCGCACGCTCGTGGATTTAATGAGGATTGGATTGCAATATGTCACTTTTAGTCTGTGTTAAGTTTTTAAAGGTTTCCGAATCAACATTTTTCAGATATTAAAACGCGGACTCACGCAGGTCATGTTCAAGCTGTTTTCTTTTGAGATTAGATATTAGGTATCGGGTTAATTATAAATAAATGGGCGACTCTTAAAGGTAGGTTATATATGTATACTCAGCCAAACGGGGAAATTATGTATTTGCGAAAAAATATCTTAACTGCGATACTGAATATTCGTTCATAAACACTAGAAAAAAGAAAATTCACTTCTGAGTGCGAAAAAATTACTGTAAACTTCCGCTGTTTCATGGTAGGGGACCATGAAAAAACACTGAACTCAAATGTTAGGTTAGGTTGAATAATTTTATTTTGCGCAAAAAATTAGGAGGGACCCCGCAAAACGTAGTCAGATTAAATATATGCATTTTGAATATTATAATATGAGTTGTCAAAATTTCAATACAAACTACACAAAGTATTTTCAAGTCACCGTTTTTAATACTTGTAGTCGCCCACAGTCTGTCCACTTAGTATTTCAGTTGTAATTAATAATTATGCCGTTTTTTTAACACCTTTAATTTGACCTTGAACTCGCTCGTATAAAGGACCCCGTAAAATCTCTGTGGGAATTGGCTCTCGGCTAAATTAGCTGAAATTTTGCACAGACGTAGCTTTCATCATGCTGATCAAAAGTCTCAATGGGCGCAACCCCCCCAAAATCAAACACAGAAAAATCTGAAAATACTCCCCAAAGCACATTGGATGAAAATCAATGCATAAGGGATATATTCATATGAAACTTCGCACAGAGGTAGCTTTCATCATGGTGATTAAAAATCTCAATGGGAGCAACCCCCCAAAATCAAACCCAGACCCTCCACCCCCCCCCCCCAAATCTCAAAATACTCCCCAAAGCACATTACGATAGAATGCATAAGGAGGGACATATGCATATGAAGGCAAGGTGTTGGGTGATACCCGACCTGTTTACGCCAGGTGGTGTTTTGGGGGAGTGGTGGGTCTGGGTTTGATTTAGGTGAGTTGCGCCCATTGAGACTTTTGATCAGCATGATGAAAGCTACCTCTGTGCGAAGTTTCATATGAATATATCCCTTATGCATTGATTTTCATCCAATGTGCTTTGGGGAGCATCTTGAGATTTGAAGGGGGACTGGTGGGTCTGGGTTTGATTTTGGGGGGTTGTGCCTATTGCGACTTTTGATCAGCATGATGAAAGCTACCTCTGTGCAAAATTTCAGCTAATTTAGCTTAGAGCCAATTCCCATAGAGATTTTGCGGGGTCCTTTACCCTTTTCCTTTGAGAGCTAGTTTTCTTTTCGAACTGCCCTATTCAAATTTTCTTCCAGAATCACGATCACGTAAATAATAATTTTATTAGTTTTAATGCGCACATATGTACATTAAACACGCTTTTGGAATTTTAATACGTAAGATTCACAAAAATTCTATTACGAACACGACAGAAAACCAGAGACAAACTAAAATGAATACTAGAGGTACGACATAGGTGCATATTGTAAAGGTTTCGGTTTTGTTATTATATACAGACAAATAACAAAAAATAAACATTGTTATGTATTTTTATTGTTATTTTACTGTAGGTATACACTTGATCGAAGACTGTATAACATAGTATTCCATTCTTAGTTATGCAATTATGTTTTTGTTTTGCTATATAAAATTTTTTTTTACTCGGATGATAGCGCGAGGCCCCTACAAGCGCGAGGCCCCGGGCGGTTGCCCCGTTCGCCACCCCCTAAGGCCGCCACTGCTTCCTCTAAGATCATAAAATGATATTTCGATAATTTCAAGAAAGAGCCGTCTGCGTTATTTAACTGGCAAGTAAACATTGTGTTTTTCCTCCATTGGTAGTAAATAAGTTTTTTTTTATTTAATGGCCTGTGTATGTGTAATTCATAATGAACGAAGAGATAAGTTACCTAATGAATTACGTGTTATGCGATATCCAAAAAGCTTGTTTCCTATTTTCGTAGAAACGATGGAGTAAAAAGAATAAATACAAATCTCTTAGAATATTATTCAACCACATCTTCATCATAAATTGGGTTTAATTTTAATAGAAGTGTTAAACCACCTCATTGATTAATATTCATAAACAACATTTTCAATAAGATACTTCACATATTTCATTTTTGAGCCATTCACGAATCTCATCTTGATTATAATTGACGGCGAATTTATTATCTATGAATTAATTAAATAAAAGATCTGTCAGGCAAACAGAATCGATAGATCGGCAACAATTAAGATGATATCGGCGAAATCAATGTTGATCGTGATTGATGGTGTAGAATGTAGATAATTTACCTCCGAGTAGTGTAATTAGGCCATTGTTACCCTTCAATGGTAATTTTAACGGAATTAAATTGACTTGACAGGTAGTATCACTGCGAGTAATGATTATGTAGGTATATAGTATACCTAGATTATATTATGTACATTTTCTTAGCCCCACATAATAAAAAAATCATATTGCTGTATTTTTGCCTCAAGCAAAGTCTCGCTGGCTAGAAATTGCGCGAAGAAAAAAATTGCCAACAGGATTCCATCCATCCATCAGCCCTTGGTGGTCCACTGCTGGACATAGGCCTCCCCTAACTTACGCCACTCTGACCGGTCCTGAGCCTTCTGAATCCAGGGGATGCCCGCTGTCTTCTTCAGGTCGTCGATCCATCTGGTCGGGGGCGTCCTATACTCCGTTTTCCGAGACGTGAGTTTCATTCGAGGACCTTACTTCCCTAACGATTATCAGTCCTTCGCACTATGTGGCCAGCCCATTGCCACTTCAATCGGCTAATTCTTTGAGCTATGTCGGTTACCCTTGTTCGTCTACGGATCTCCTCGTTTCTGATGCGATCACGTAGAGAAATACCGAGCATAGCCCTCTCCATAGACCGCTGTGCTACTCTGAGCTTGTGGATTAGGCCAATAGTAAAGCACAGAATTACTTCATTTCATTTTCCTAGCCCCGCGTAACGTAATGAAGTAATCCTATTGGTGTTTCTCTTCTCTCTCTTACTCTCTCGTGGATTCTCAGGGTGAGATCTACTATAATATAATACTGTTGGTCTGAGCGAAGACCGTCCGAGTTCTCTTTAAAGATCTCGCACTACATCTTACAATTGAAATACCGTTTATACATTCTCTTAGATATCCTCGCTTATTCGTTAAAGGTAATAAGATAACCTTATGTGGAATGAATGGGATTTTTACGTTTCACTGAATGGCTCAATTTCTTAACGCCACACAATGCCAATCATTAATCACACCTCGTTGGTCCAAGGACGTGGGATGGCGTTTGGTTATTTTAAGATTCTTTGTACACATACGTAAAAACAGGTAACATAATTATTATGCTGGTAGATCGAGTACGTGGTTTTGGAATGCCTTACCATGTTTAATCTTCGGTTCGTGGAATATAACCAGTTAATTGTAAAGTACATTGAAGTTTTAATTTTGGTTATGTTATTCAAAAAACGTCTTCAACTTATACTTACTTTATTTACGTTACGTAAATAAATAATTATAATTTACTAATGGATACCCGGGTGGCGTGTTCCACTACGCTAAAAAAAATCTGATGACAATGACAGATCAGTGTTTTTGTATTGACAACCTGTAATAAGCTAGAATAAGAATATCGACTTTATCAATGGACCGAATGTGCCTAATGCACTGTTTTAGTAGTCTCAAACCACATTCGGATTGTTGCCTTTCAAGTGAAACCATTTTGAGGCATATCGGTTGGATGGTTTCAGAGTCTATAAAAAGGACATCCATAAAAACATTTTTTGTGTTTTATATAATATAGGTAGGCGCATGGCGCATGTTCAAAATGCAGGCAGCTATAAAAGCTGATGTGGACGATAAAAATTGATACCATTTCCTTAGAGCACCATATTTGAGGAAACACTACATAGCAAAATATATACTTAGTTGGTAGATATACATATTGTCGATATTTGCCCTATTAATGGAATATGATAAGGCGATAAGAGGCTAATAATAAAGTGATTGATTACATTCAAGTGCTGTTTGTCCAGAACTCAATGAGGCGTGGTGATCATAGTCAATTACATTCGTTATTACATAATGCATTCCTCATAATAATTTAATATTTTAACTAGCGACTCAACCAAAAAATATGTTGAAAAGATCGCTACTAAACTGCTGCTTTACAGGAGCACTCGCTGTGCTAATCAGAAATATTTTATCAAAATTCCTCCAGTCGTTTTGAGTTCAGAGAACTTACTTGGATAGATTTTTATATGTATATCAGGTGAATCGCAAGCTCTTTTGTCGACTGGTTATACATATAATAAAACACATTTTGTGGTAGATTTGCTTAAATCTAGAAAACCTAGCCTGGGGGTTGGAAACCTTGCAACCATACAATTATTTTTATTTAACAACTATTCTTTAATGCAATAGATTAATTATTAATTCCGGTACATCAAAATTATGCGTTATTAGATTTACATTGTCCGTCTAATAGAATTGACTAGGTATGTTCCGATAGTAATAAATCCGACTACAATGTAGTAACTGTGACACGATCTATTATTTATCTCACTTTACATACACAGTCCATACACACCTTAAATACTTTAAAACACATCATATTATGTATTTGTCATCATCATTCTATTTGTAACCATTGAAAAGTATCGATATAATAAAATTATAATTATTATATCGATACTTTAATTAATTTGTCAAGATTTTTACTAGCAAGTTTTATTTAGATTTATGTCACCAATGTCGGATATGTGAAATTTAATTTTACCGATATGCAGCCAAGACTCACAAACTCTACCGTTATCTGTGTTAATAAGTTCTCAGATCTCATGAAGAGCCAAACCCTTAACCCCATGAGATGAGTGGAGATAAAACCCCACATTCGGGGAAAAAAGTATTGAGTGATCCGTTATGATATCCGCGAAAGATATAAAAATTTCACATTGAATCACATGCATAATTAGAAATTGATCCGATATCTGAATACATACGTATTAATATAATGGGTCAAGGGATTTCCCTTTAAAGGAAACAAGGAAAATGGACGTATTTAGAATGAAGACAGTGTAATTGATAAGGTTGAATTAAAGTAGTTGCTTGATCACAAGCAAATTTTATGTAAGCAGAGTTGAACTAGCTTTTACTACGATGGCATCATTCCTAAACACCATTGCACGCCAAAAGAGAATCAAAAACAGACAACAATACACTGTACGTAGAAGAGACGTAGAGAAGACAGTTTTAAAGAACTATCAGTTACTAGTGCAAAGACAGTAGATAGTGGAAGAAAAGATGAAAGAGATTCAGGAGAAGAACAAAGGAAAGGGAAAAGACAGCTAGTAGATATGGCTTCAAATGGAACGGAGAAGGATTTCCTATAAAAGAGTAGAGCCGACCAGCTGGAAAAGCCACAAAGATATCGTGTCAGTAATTAACCACTGATAAGACTAACGGGTATAATAAACATTTTATAGTTATTCTGATTATAACTTATGAAACATAGAAACGCTATATTAGCTAACGCAATACACATAAAGCTTTAATCATCACGCGAGATTCTGCGTATAAATCAGCTTTAACCCGAGTTGATAAATATACGTAATAGTCATTGAACGTTTCCTTGTATTTGTGTGTTCATGACGTATTTTTCGGTTTAATACCTATCTGTTAGCGATAATTAACATGGACATAATATATTATAATGCGGATGGCCGTTTGACTAGCACTTGTCTTGTTAATCTTTTGTAGTCGATATAATGATAAGTAACCGTATTGTGTGTTAAGTGTTGTGTGCGCGATAAACTTTACGTTTTTAGTCATTGAATTCGATATTGAGTAAATATTTATATTAATTTTACACTCGATATTCGCATAGTTGTTTTTTTTATCTTAGTCGGAATGTTTTAATCGATATCTAGAATTTACTTAATTAGGTGCTAGTTACTCAGAATTGGTCCGCGTGTTAAAAATTTCCTTCTAAATAAGTTACTTTAAACTTTGTGCCAGTAATATTGATTATGGATAGCAGGACGAGAGTACGGTTCGTGATATTATCGCTGTCATTTCTTATTATTATACCAGAGTAAGTAATTATGATTTAATTCGTTACACTTTTAATTATTTAGTTAACTTTATTGAGAACTAAAATAGTGATGCAAATGGCGTAGTAAATGCTGTAACTAATATTTAACAGACAACCTTCAAGTGTGCAGAGAACGTTAAATAACGGTCTCTATACGATTTAAATATTGTTATTGATTTTAATCTATGTGCACTCCGGGATTATAGGAATCGAGACACAATGTTTGGATGTTTGTTTCTTAATCACGCCACAACTATTTAACCGATGTAGCTGTTTGGAATGAAGATAGCCTATACCCTGGATTAACACAAATGCTAATATTTATACGGGAAAAGTTCAGTTTTCCCGCGGGATTTGTAAAAAGTTTATATCCATGCGCATGAAACCACGGGTAAATAAATCTAAATTAATTAATTAATTTCGTTTTGAAACCACTTTGCCCCGGGCAAAGGCGCCGGCAAAAGCTAGTAAGATTTACTTAGGTACTTAGTAGCAGTATTATTTGTGGACTCAACAGTAAAAAGTAGGTAAAGGAGCTGAATATCTGAAATGTTAAACAAAGATCGATAACAGCTGGTAGGTTAACTCTCAAGCTATGTTTCCCCTTAGCTTGATTCCTGTTTGACCCACTAGACACCTGCATAGTAAAACTAGGTGTGTTACACACAGTGAGTACCAACTTAAAATATGCGAAGAAGTACTTACACTAATTTGGTGTAGGCAAAAAAAACTATTCTTACTTTTTCTTTTTTTTTCTTTTTTACTCGTGTTTGTATTGTATTAAAGTATAGACAGGAGTGTAATATATTCGTTTGTCTACTAAACAGCAATTGTTCGGTGTTTGGAAGGCAGTAGGTAGTAGATTAGTAGTGAGCCGGGGTGTGCTGCTGTAGTGCGCGCACGGCGTATGTAAATGTTTCTCGCCTGACCTAATGACATTCCGAATACATTATAACTCATTGCTTCTCAAAGAGTTCTTATAAGCTTTATTGTATGTATGAATGCGGCATTACCTGCAATTTCCGGGATAATAAATACCCCATGTCTTATTCCAGATCATGGCCAACCTATTTATAAAATTTCACGAAACTCGGTCCAGTAGTTTTTGCGTGAAAGAGTAACAAATATCCATACAAACTTTCATAATATTCGTAGGATTTTTTTTAATTTGTGATTCACTGTAAAATAGAATTTAATGCAGATATTTGTGGTTATGGATGGTGCCACTTGAACCATTTGGGACTAGTTTTCTCGGTAGAAACTATGTCGTCCGTCTGCGCAAAATGCTTAAATAACGTTAGTTACAAGTTTGTTTTTCAATATAAAGATAATGATTATATTGATGTTGTTATGCTACATACTTTTAAGCTAAATTTATCCACGCATTTTTTTCCTTTATGAATTGCCATTGTTATGTAAATATTGTTTTATCTTACACTGTTATACAAACCTCGTTGATAGTTTTATCATATTCGTTAAGGAATATTGTTAGATTTCATAACATTTTCAACATTTGCGACGAACACGTACTGTTAAAACAAAATAGCAACAAGCAAATGTTTAATTAATAAGTCTGTATGACTTGATGAAAATAAAATAATCTGTATCAGTTCGAAAAAAATTACCTGCTTTGTATATTATTTCCTTGCGCCCACAATAGTTTGAGAAACTGTGTTATATCTGAAATTATTGTATTGTTCTGCACGTACATACTTGCGACTTCACCGTCAATAGTTTCCGCGGACAAGTTGACTTAGGACGAAATATTGAAAAAAAAAAAATTTGTTAAATGTAATATTAACAGTGTTAAAATTAAGTGTTTTTTTTTCAATTGTGATTGTGTTTTACAAGTAATTTTATAAGTTTTCCGTTGAAAGGTTTTTGCTGTTTCCTTCTTGCATTGTTAAGAACCGTTAGTGTTCGACTGTTCTATACAACCATTGTTATCTAACGATATCTGGAATCAACGGTCTGTGTGCCCTCCAACTTGCGCTCAAGTGTTAACCAATCTGTACTTAACTGCGCGTCAGTGTCACAGGCCTTGAGCATACTCAATCACGCTGCTCCAGTGTGGATTGGTGGAGGGGTTAGTGGCTAAGTCAAGTCGGAACTTTATATCCCTCTCGAAAGAACCATGAACTGATTGATGTTGACCATAAGACTCGTAGCCATTCGTAGGGTGTGTAACTTCGATTCGACCAATGATATGGCGCAGATATTAATGATAATAAGAATAATAAGAATTATTTATTGCCACACACAGATCAAACGTTACAATAAGTGAAAGAAAAATTTACACTAGTTACAAAAAGGTTTGTGGGCAAAAGGAAGTGGCTGAGCTTGTACTGACATCAGACAGTGGTCCTACGCAGCGCTGTTTTTCAGCCACTCCCTTTCCCTTTGTTGGTGGACGGGAGTGATTAATTCAATGTCATGTAATCCGTCTTTAGGTACCTCTTCGAAGCTTGCAGTCCAGTTCTTTATAAAGTTCTTGAACATTCCCAATCTCATTGTATCTGTAAACCCTATTCCAGAAGCAGAATGGTGGTAGTGCTGAACGGGGTGCTCGCGGACGAGTGTCCCACATCGGTGCGGGCGTTGCTGGCCGCTCACCCCGGGTACAGAGACGCGGCGGCGCAGTTCTTGTCCGCGGCCGCCAGGGTTGTCGGCCCCGCGGGGTTGTTGTACGTCGCGCAGAGGGAACTTGCTGCGGTTGTACCGCATGACAGTGAGTATACGGCCTTATGATGGGTTGCCAGATGGCAAGACTGAAATGTCTGGAGTTTCAAAATAACCGGCAAACGAGCTGATGAAAAAAAAACGGCTAAACCGCGTGCGGCGGTGAGCGTTCTGTAGAATCGAGTGAATTGTCGGGGCATTTCGTATTTTATCGGTAGGTACTCTGGATATCATGTGAAATCGACATTTCACATCGACGATCCAGACGAATCCCGACCATCTGGCAACCCAGCTTTATGATTGTGAACTTGTAAAGTAATACGCACGAGTTGATTTGAGTAATGTTTGTTAAATCTCGATTAGTGACTTCGCAAACACGCTACTTAGCATCGGCGATGTTGCTGTCAGAACTCAGAAGCTAGATGCAGCAATCAAATGCACACATAAAACACTAATCGCGGCGATCGAGTCGTTTAGCACAGCTTTTTCGCACTTTACCTAACGCAGCGAGTCGGCAAAAAGCGATGCAGCATTATTAGGATTGCAGTTTTTGAGTTTTCGTTTTTGAACGCAGAATAGTCATTCCATAGCATCGATGCAAACGCTAAAACGCTAAACGATGCTAAAAGTGTTTGGTTGGTAAGTTAAGGGCCTCCTTGAATATCGTACTCTATGGAAAAAAATAAGGGAAGCACTGAGTTCTATGAAGATCTTGAGGTTAGCTTAATATACACTATTTAAACCATAAAACGTAGTGGACTAGGAAACTATGCTATTTGTAAGAAAGGATCATAAACAGAATTCATAATGTAGATTTTTCCACGTGATGATGTAATTGAGAAATCTTCTTTTTAGTTGTATAATGTAGGATTGTCTGTTAATTATCTTATTTTTTTTTCCAGAAAATGTTAGTATCATAGGATCAGACGACGCCACATCATGTATTATAGTCGTTCTGAGGCATTCAGGTGAGGAAAATTATATTTAGCACAATAACATTACAAATTAACTGGCCATAAAATGAAAGAAACTAAGTAATTAAGTGAGGATTAGTTAAATGACTATTATTTTATTTTTGTTACTGATTTATGTAGCTTGTTTGTTATCCGTCGCACGACATAAGGATCTTATGGTGCTTCCACACTGCAGTTACTACTTTTGTGGTTTGTGCAAAGTTTTCCAAGTGGGTGCGAGAAACATCTAAAAAAAAGAGTTTTTGTTAATAGTATTGTTTATGAGTTTTTGAAAATAGTTAACATAGGATTTAAAACATCGATTCTACAGTAGTAATAAATTTAACACTTGGATAATGTTTCTCTTTAAATTTAATTTTAACACTTTAAAGTAACATTAGATACATTTAATTTTGTAGTCACAAATTAACTTCGGTTGTTTTCATATCGACATTAAATACTTATCTTGGATGAACTGATCAGTAATAATGTATCCTATGAGGCACTCAGGGTCAGGAGCAGTAGCACTCGCGCATCTAGACGGTTCGGGCACCGCGGAGTCCGCAGCGACTATGGTGGCGCGTGTGCAGGCGCTGGCAGCCGGGTACCACGAGGGCCGCTTGGAGCTGCAGCTGTTGGGCGGCTTCACGGACCCCCATCGGTACTCCGACGAGCTCTTCGCTAATATTATGCGTAAGTATATCGCAAATTGCACTTGTGTAATGTCTGTGCATAAGTTTAAATTAGTGATTAGCATATAAAATCTGGCTCGAAGGACCATATTGATAATCTGGAAAATAATAATGTAGAATCATTAAACTTTTCAATCCTATTTCAAATACATTTGTTAGTAAAACAAATAATATATAATAATATACTAATAATACATAAAGTAATAACGATGGATATCCACAAAGTAACGCCTGATAGTGCTAATAAACAAATGGTGTATATTTTTAACAACTTTATGCCATAATACGCACAAAGACAGATACTATTTAGGTTGTCTGGAAGAAATTGCTGATTAGCAATAAGACCGCCGATTGTTTTCTTTTTATATCTTTTTATTGTGTTGAAATTGGTGAACAATAAAGAATATTTGTATTTGTACTTCGATAGTTATCTATCGCGTCGCGCTAACTACCTGGGCTGGACTTGGCACTAACCTGGCCCACTAATATTGTCACACTCTATTTCTATGCCAAGTTATCAACGCCTGGTACTCTTGTGAATTTTTTGTACAGTGCGTCCGTTTTATTAATGTTTGCGGTAGTCGTGGTTCCGTAGCGGACACGACAATTGCAAATTGTTTCTTTTACTCCGTTTGTGTTGATTGATTAAAGATTAATGGAGATGGTAATGGAAGTGGGGTCCAACTCCAAACGTTAAGCTGGAAAGGACTTGACTCTAACCAAAATTAGTTCTTTATGCAGAATATTTCCCAAACGGACCCCAAAATCTAAAAATGGTCTCTGGTAACTTATAATCTTTCATACAGGGAATCCTAATAACATAATCCCCTATGTGTCACGTAAGCAGTTGAATGGCTTCAACCCATGGCCCACTACTGAGCATAAATCTCTCCTGTAGAACATACTCCACCACGTTGCTCCGGTGCGGATTGGTAGAGAGCGTTTGGAAAATTGGTTTATTATCAACTAGGAAATCGCCCTCGCTTCGCTTCAGGAAAAATTGTAAAAAAATATAACTATGTATAATATAGCCTATGTCACCCGGGGATAGTGTAGCTTCCCAACAGTGAAAGAATTTTTAAATCGGTTCAGTAGTTTCGGAGCCTATTCAGTGCAAACACAAAACAATCAAATCTTTCCTCTTTATAATATTAGTATAGATTAAGTTATTTGCAATTAAAATTTTCATCAGCATTGACGAAATAGTAATGATCTTTATCAACCCCGTAAATCAAATCAATTGCCATAAGTTTATTAATTATACGTTAGGCGTTTGTTTATTGGATCACTTGCTGAGAGCGTATTATTAAAAGTGACGTAAAGGTCGCCACAATGATCTCTGTCTGGGTGCCAAATGCGCTCGCGCATCATAGAGCCGTGCCGTGTTCACACAGTGGAATACAATACTCCAGGCACATTGGACTCGATGTAAACAAACTGTTGCCTAGCAACCACAAACAAACAGGCTCTTGTCTAGCCATAGTCAATGATAGGTTCTGGTGTTAATACAATTATATATCCGTCTTAACTGTTTATTTGTACGGTTCTACTAAAAACGTATCAGTGGTTAAAAAGTCGTCTTAAATCATGCGAACATTATAGATGTACGAGTATGATGTTTTAGACAACTTACTCTATTCTCGATTCTATTTATTACGTATATTGTCATTTTTTAAATACTTTTTAACGACATACATATATAATATACATACCTACACTTAAACGTGTAATATGTAAGTGTAATGGAACCATAAAACTTTTGAATATTATCGATATAAAAGATACTATAGGAAGTTGTTTTATATAACTATGTATGTTATTTACAAAATTGGTTTATTAGAAAATATTTATTTTTTTATAATGCATTTTAAATACATAGTCCAACATGTGGACCAGTCATCGTAGGTCGGTCACGCGTGGGCGCATCTAGTACGGCGTAACGTTCTAATGTTACGTGCATTATCGCGTAATTTGACTGAGAGACGATGTTTGCGGACTGACTCATTGTTTGCTCCTTTATTGCTGATAAATAGAATTTTGGCTAAGATAGAGATATTGAGATGAATATTGATTAAAATGTATATTGTAATGTAAGTGTCGATTATAATGCAAGTGTCTTCAAGGCAAGAGTGAATAGGCTTTTACTAAGTTAGTGCGTTTTACCATCCATGACTACATCACCACTTACCATTAGGTGGGATTGTAGTCAAGCATTAACTTTTGGATATAAAAAAAAATTACCGTTATGGAGCTCCGGAATAAATTATATTATCGGTATGCAAAAAAAAGGTCCCGAGAACAAACGTTAAAAAACGTTAAAAAGGGTCATCAGAATAATAATTTTAAAATAAAAATTTCTTCCAAGTCAAATAAATGACTGCGTTGCCCGGGAATCAAACAATTGATTTCACTACCTACTGCGAAACGGGGTAGTTGTAAATTAGCGACATTTATTGACTAATTAATACTAATCCCGAATCTCTCCATTCCAGTGTCATTCCACCGTCTATCCGAAGAGATAGATCTGACACTAGCGTGTTGCTGCGAGCTGAACACGGCGCTGGGCGGGGGTGCGGCGGCGCCCCTGGTCACCGGCGTGGGGGTCGACATCCGCGCAGGGGACCTGTTCCCCGCCACCTTCCCGGACAAGGGCCCCGAGATGGCGCTCAGGGGAGCGCGCGTGATCACTGGAGGACCGCATTCTTCACAGGTAAAGACTCGTTTTCAAGCAGGTAAAGACATCTTATTATAAAACACGACATTCGACGTGTCGGGCCAATTTCAGAAGGGCTGCCACGCCATGTCATACATTCGTAATCTATCTCACAAAAAAAGACAACCCTGACGTTGTCAGAGAAGATAAAGGTTATGGTTATAAAGAGAGGCAACGTCTAAATGTCAACGTCTGTTGACGATTAGCGCTGTGCGACCTGAATTACACTTTACTGTGTCGGAGCAAGAGTCGCTATTTATTTAAATGATTTTTCGGAGTGACTCTTCTGTACCAATAGTATTATGTATTCTGTGCTAAAGCACTAAATCACACATTATTTATTTCGTCATAGGAACTAACGGCTAACTAAATAATAACAATTAACGAAAGTCAATATTTACAAGACATAAGTAATAAACATACATTGTATGTACCTACATCAAAATTATTTCATTATGACAAGTTTTTAACATTCCTATACTCGTCACGTGCTAACAACCCAGGTGCTAGACATGTACGACAACGCAGTGGGCATGCTCCGCGTGGGCCCCTTCAACTACGACCCGTTGCGCGGCGTCGACCTCTGGCTGGAGCAGTCCGACGACTTCATACTGCAGCATCTCAGCACCACGCCGGCCGTCGAGCCGCCGCACTTCGTTCATAATGTGAGTTGGCAAAGCAAAAAGCAAACCAACAACCCATAATAGGGATGTTGACTAATTTTAGGATTCAATTTTATTTTATAGATAGAACCTCAATATTCACGAAAAAATATTATAAAAATAATAATCTTCAATTTAAAAACAAAAATTGATAAATAAAAATCATCAAACCCACCAAAAACGTCACGTGACGTCTCAATCCGTTATTCAATACTGTCTGCTGAAGTTAGTTGAATTTGCTATAAAATACTTTCAATGACGTCATAAGCTCAAAATGGCGTTTGAGGTTACGTGACAGTGAGTACAATTTTTAACATTTTAAATTAATGATATTTAATTTATTGTGATTGATTTCGATAAAAGAATCATAATTTAGGCCTTTAAATGTTACCACTAGTATTTTAGACAAAAATTTATAGCAATTTATAATTAGTGTAAACATCCCTATTATTATAAGATATATCGAGTCATTGTGGATGCACCCAGTGTTGCCAGGTCATGGAGGATAGAGTAGAAGGAGGGCCATCTCATATGAGGGGAAAGTTGAAAGTGTCCAGCTGTTTAATGAAAATAGAGGTTCCAATAATGGCCATTCCAGAATGGCGCTAGTGTCTGAGAAATAGCGATATGAACATAGCAGTTGCAGACGGAGTGAAGTTTGCTGAGTTATGCCACCTGTAATGAATGACGCTAGTGTCTGAGAAATAGCGATATTTGAACATATCTATTGTAGACCGCACCGCAGCGCCACTCGTAATTGGACGCGTTTTTACGGACACTTTTCATCCCATGTGTACGAATGTCTCTAAATTTAAGTTTTTCTATTTAAAATTGTATGGTGTGCATAAATCATTAAATAAATAAATAAATAGAGATGGCCCTCCCTTCTATGCTCTATCGTCTATACTCCATGTGCCATGGACATTGTTACAACAGATCTACCGTATTCAGCTTCGATCTACTGACTACTGACTTTACGACCAACACAAGAAAAACAGATTAGCTACATTCATGAAAGGCTATAGGTACAGCCTATAATGAATATAGGAAAATAAGTTACTTCAGCGATACCGGTATTAAACCGGTTAGATACCGGAAGCGAAATGAAGTCATGTTACTATGCTTCATTAAAACTGGCTTCGGAATGATAATAAATGTGAAAAGTCTGTGAAAATATTTACTTTTTGCAATTGTTGGCACGTTGCCGCGTTGTATGATTTATGTAGGTATGTCAACATATTTGTGTTTTCCACTTGCGGGTGGAAACATATACCAATTGTTTATATCTGTGACTTTTAAACTCGGGTATTTTGCCAAAGAACTTCAACTAGTAATCGTATACCTGTTGTTTATATATATATATATATATATATATATATGTGACTTTTAAACTCGGGTATTTTAAGAAATTCAACTAGTACTTAATCAGTGTAAATTAACATGAATGTTCCCGTTCCAGATCCGTCTCACGCTGAAGTTCATCCAGCAACACCCGTTCCCGGCGGTGACGGTGTTCCCGGATAACCGGCCGCATTACTACCGGCGCGACGACCAGACCGGCGGCTGGGTGCCCGTGCGGTTCTAGACCTTATTGCCGTGCAGTAAGACGCATTTTGTACGATAGGTGTTTTAGGTTACTCGATTATGACGTTTACTACTTATGACTTATGAGTACTGGCCGGTTCCTTGTTATATGTATTCATATAGACCTTATTCCCATTGAATAAGGCCTACTGTCTACTGTATTTAACGAATGCAAGCAGCATATTGTAACAATAGCAATTGACAAACGAGACGATGTTGCTCCGTGGACATATTTCCTTCTTTTACAACGCAAGATGTAAGCAAGCGTTAATTGGCGATAGTATGCGTCAGTGGACAGAGCACTTTAGACGCGTGGAAAACCTGACTTGGTACGAAACAAAATCAAGCTTGACGAATGAAAAGAATTTAATTTTTTTATACATGACCAGATTTGTAGTGAGAATACTAATCATTTTACCATGAAACGGGTACTTAGTACTTACGATTAGTGACTATGTTCACGCAACTGGGTGTAAATATCGCCGTACAACATTCTTGTACCCGTGTCATGGTAAAATTTCAGCAGAAACGCTGTTAATACAGAAATTACACAAATATCTACGTTATAATATTTTCGACTGTTTCTAATACGATATGGAAACTTAATTTTCATTAGAATTTAATAGAACCTTCTTGAAACTATAGATTTCAATATTTTTTGTGATGGATAGTTTTGATAGGATAGCTATGTTGTTTTCTATAGATAATGTAAATAAGTTATATTTAGATATCCGCACATTTTCGACTCAGATAGTGTCTGGGGCGGATTCGATCAGATTAATGTTATGTCAAAGTAACTTACATATCCCTCGAATAGTGGAAGAACAAATCACGAATAAACATATAAAACAGTACATACATAAATCATTAAATGATTTTTTATATAAAATACAACGTTTACATGGCGCATCTATACGAGTTATAGTGAAGTTAACTGTCTTTACCATGATAAAAATTAAACGAAATATGTTAACCAGATATGATGGCATTTTATTTTACAGGATAAAATTCGGTTTAGTCTGCCCTAAATAATGATGCAGATATTATAGATAACTTTGAAATGTCTTGATTATGTTATAAATTCTAATATAATTTTTTTAGAAAAGAGAAATTACGTGGACACTTACAAAATACTGAAAAATGTTTTAGTAAAATGATTGAATGGCTGTTATGACATATCAGTGAAAACACATAAAAATATTATAGATTTCATTTATTATTGTTAATGTATTGATAGTGCCATGGAAAAGAAGATAAATATGATCAAAATAAATAAATTTATAGTATGTCGGATAAATATGAATACATAATTTAATCAAAACAACTTTTACAAATTTTAATAAAGAGTGTTAGATTTTCCACCGGGGGGCGTCCTATACTCCGTTTTCCGAGACGTGGGCGCCATTCGAGGACCTTACTTCCCCAACGGTTATCGGTCCTTCGCACTATGTGGCCAGCCCATTGCCACTTCAGTCGGCTAATTGTTTGAGTAGTGAGAACTACTAAAACTAAGCAAATAATCCCTGATCGAGGAGATTTGTCCACCTTGCGTTGTCCTCGTAATTATGTTGATACTTTCATAATTTTGTATTGTGGACGCAACATCAATGTCTCAAGTATAAATTCAGTATAAGTAAAAAGGTTTCAGAATTTGAAAAGTCTTAATGGGGTTAAGCTTATTAGAACATTCCTTTCATAACATTATGATAGCAAGGTAATTCATACTATACTTGTTATAATGTGTGTGATGATCAAAATAGTTAGAACATTTATAATTTGTCGGTATTTCCCGAATATAATCATATTTTAATTTGAGTTGAAGAGTTCGTATTTTAGTTGAATAATTTTTTTATGTAAATATGAACTGGAGTTATATAAAATTGTTAAGTTAATTATTATTGTACTGTATATTATGATGATACTGGATATTTGGTTGTATCCGTTTTAGTTAAGTTTTGTTGAAATTTTTATTGTATTTGAATGTATTTAATGAATACATACTTTTCTTATTGACATGTTTCTATGATTTAGGATTTGTAGGTGTTTTGTGTATGAAGAAAAATATTGATGTTCGTGAAAAGAAACAATTTGTCGAATTTTTCACAGGGAAGTTATGTTGTAAATATGACAGTGATCGATTAGAGATAATAGTTATTGTTTTATGAAATTTAATGAATATATTGAAAGTTCATTAGTTTGTGGTTGTTTTATTTACAAAAGATCCGATAAATAACAATTTTATGTATCTATAATTATATAGCTAGAATTTTTGAGCTAAAGTAATTCACAAAAAATAAAGGTGAAATAATTTATTTGGCTTAGGGTACCTGACAGTTTTTATACATCATTAAATTGATAATACAGAAATGATTTATTTTTATTTTAACGCTGTATGGTTAACTGATTGTAAGTGGCTAACATCACCCTTGGACATCAACGACACCAAAGGCTCACTGATGCGTTGAAGGTCAAGAAAGCGAGTAGAAAAAAGAAAGACTGGTTCTCAAGACCCCAGTCGGAACACGACTAGTCGTTTGTCGACGAACTCTAGTAAAAGGGGGCAAGCATTTCAGGCGGGCCTCACGGAAAAATAATATTATTAATCATGGTATTAATGTACTATAATAATGTTCTCCTTCTCTCCGAGGGGTCCTACCGCTAGCTGGCCGGATTAAGTCGTTTGTTACGACACCAATCCAGCATTAGTATTCGTCGCCTTAAAAGCTATAATCCAACAGTTACTACAGATAACATAATAAATAAAAGACATTACCACCCCAACTCAGTCAGTAACGGTTTCTTAAATCACTCCTTAGTACAGAATTTGTATGGTGATTTTTTACTAAGGAGCGATTTAAGTAAACGTTAGTGACTATGAGTTGGGGCGTAAGATTTACAATCTTCTGCAGTAGGTAAGCACTAAGGAAATGGATCGCACTCAGTGATTGCTATGGAGAACCACAGCACTGAGTGATGTTATGTGCGAACCATTTTTCATTTTTTATAAATTATTAAAAAAAACAGTATTTTAAATAAAAAATAACATTTAACATTCGTAACCCCACACTACCTATCACTAATTTTGTATCGTGGGTGCCATAGACAACAAACAAAGACAAGAATACACACCCCAGATTGTAAACAGAAATTCAAACTCATCATCAAGTTTCCGCCTCGCTGGTAATCGAATCTGATGATCTGATTATCTCACTAGTTATTGGTAATAATATTTTAGGAAACTATGAAAATGATAACTTTTCCATCGACAAAACAGAATCAGACATTTGGTTTGACATAATTTTGACATGATGACATCACACTGACACATGACATAACTGACAAATGACAATTCCAACCCTGCTGACAGTGTTTGACTACGACGTTTCACATCACATCACAAAGCAAGCAAAGTGTAATTTACTGAGTGGATTGGTTTATTGACGAGTTATTTTGTGTGCAGTTTTTTCTTGCAAACCGAAGCAAATTTACAGGTGTTTAACGATCCCTGGATAAGTAGAATGGAAAAACCAACGGTTACTGAGCAGCCTCCACCGTACTCGGCGACTGTGCCACCAGGTATTTTCGCAGCATTCCTTTGAATAATACTGTCGAAATCACTCAGTGAATCACAATTCAGTATTCACAATAGTGTTTACAGATAAGAATATATGTGTTTGGTACTGCGCAACAAAATGCTAATTTAAATCTATCCACGACACTATTGATACTCAATTGTTTAATTCCGTAAAAAGTGCATGTAAACATTTTGATCGTCTTGTATTCCTCCTTCTTTAAGTAAATAGGCAGTAATTTAGTAATTACCTATGTCCTGCCATAGATTGACTAAGGGTACTAATCCTCACTAATTCGATATTACGATCATAGTCCAATTGTTTTTAACCTTGTTACAAATTATTTACTCTTTCTTTATTAGATTCAATTATTAGGTTTTTTGTTTGTTTGTTTGGTTAGCTTATTAAAGTATATGTCGAGTATGCGAAACTTTACCTTGAAAGTATTGTTGCAATCAAATAGGTAATTTGTTATGATCATAACTAATAATAATGGGTTTTCTTTACAAAAGTAGTGCATGACTTCAAGAGGAGAGACCTAAAGAAGGTGGAAAAAGGTAGAGTGGACCTCATAAGATATAGGGATACCCTAATGTTATGGGTGCCCTCATGGTTCTGTCAACTTTACAAATTATTATGAAGAGACCCATGCATCAAGTGGGCCATTTATGGGTTGAACATATTTTAAGGTCTTTATAACTTAGCTTCATCTTGCTAATAACAGATCATTTTATAATAGCGTTAACAGCATTTTTTGGTTCAAATGAAAAATGTTTATCTGCCCCATACAAACATTCAAGTCTTTCAACTCCAATTTTACATCCTTCGAGTTCCAAATTTATGCAATTTGAGCATAGCATAGGGTTTAGACTGTGTTGAAGAATGAGTCATGGAAAGAGTTACTTTATTAATGATTAACTGTTTAGTGTTATAGGTAGTACACAATTCAAAACAATCATCTTCAATCACAGTAAAATATAGATTGTTAAATTATATAGGAATTACCTCTTAGTGACTAGTCACTAGCCTGTAATACTGATATCTATATTCCATATTTCATAGTTATCTTTAATGTTCTTTCATTATATTGTTACTGGTAATTTTTTTACGACATGAGTTACACACTTGAGTCAGCTGTTATATGACTCATTGGCTAGGGCTTGAAGGCCAGTTCTTACTTTATTTCTTCTCTTTCCTTCCCTATCTAACCCTATGCATCAATATGCAATCATATTTTTTTATATATTTTTTTATTTTTAAAATAACGCTTCACAAATAACGCTTCACACTCATAGCCCCACACTAGGATTCCCTGTGTCGTGGGTGCTATGGACAACACACAAGACAATGCACCACGTGGGTCGTCGATATTGACTATGTGCAATAATAACCACTTACCATTGGTTCCCTGTCAGCTTGTTTGTTGCCTTTTTATAAAGTAAAATAATAAAATTATCTTTGAAACTGGTCTAAAATAGTACTTTTCTTAGATCATAAATTTTCTCATGTTGTTTTCCTCAAAGTAAAGTCCACTGCTGTGCTTGGGGTCTCCTCTTACAATGTGAGGGGTGAGGTGTTTTCCTCAAATAAACAAAAATATAAATTAATGTAAATATTATGTTTTTATTTAACCTTTTTGTAGTAAAATATAATGTAGTATATGTATAAGACATAATATGCAAGACTTACATAACTGTAACAAAACTTTGCCCTACTTACTGTTTTCACCAATTAGATTTACTTAAGTATAATCCAAGGTTAAATAGTATAACGGTGAGTTTATTTTCTCTATACAATTTTATGATGCTATTGGGGAAAAAATGTGACATAATTAGGAATAAAAAAGCTAATATAAAAGATAATACCTATTTGTGATTGTGTTTTGAATATTAAAAACTAAATTGTAAATATTAAGTTCCAGACTAGTTAAAAAGTATTTTTCATTTTCACTTTTTACATATTCTAATTTATAACATTGACATTGTCCTACAATATTTTTATCAGGCATGTGTCATTTGGTTGATAAGATCAGAAAACTAAAATTGTACTATTCCAGAACACTGTTTCGAGTAGTTCATGTTTACTACTCGTATATTTAAATTTTTGTGTCTATTTCGAGAATTGCTTAATTGTTATGCAATACATTTTTACATAGTCCTTCCTAAGTGATAAACAATATCGGGCACATTCAGTAGTTGGATGGATGACTGCTTCAACCCATTAATGACTCACTACTGTTCATGGGTCTCTCCCCTTGAGGTGGCCTAGAACATACTCCACCACGCTGCTCCAGTGCGGATTGGTGGAGGGTTTGGTAGCCAACCTAAATGTTAGAAGTTTTCAAGCCGCCCGAGGAACTCCGTCATGGCTTAACGACTGTTATCTTACGATAATAACCGAGACAGACGGCTTTACGTGCCCTACGAAGCACGGAAGCGCTCAAGAAATTTTTGCAACTAACGATCAACCATCCAACTACCGACCGCGATCGACACAATCCGCCGCCCCGCCGGCTATGAGTGCTTCATTGGCGGGTGGTGGTGGCTAGTGGCAAAATTTTTAAACGCTTTTATGCTTCGGAGTGAATATAAAGCTGGCAGTCCCAGTTTTTATACACAGTAACTGTTTTATTTTCTAGAAGACAAATTTTCTTTTGTTTATTATTTCACTTCATTTTATTTATTGATTTCACCATAATTATTAATCAACAAGAAAAGTGTGCTAAGAGTTATGTAAGATATAAACAAAAGGCGATCTTATCGTTATATAACGATAACTTACCAGATGACCTTTGTGTACGTTTTACTGGTCTTAGATATAGACTCAACATATAATTTCTCTATAAGTTTTAATAAGTTGGACGGCCCGTGTGGCGAAAGTGCCAAGGGTTCTTGGTTAGATTCCCAGCGAGGAATTTTAATGATGTGTTTGTTTGTGTTTTTAGTCGTATTAGGGCGGCTTAGAATACTAACCCCAATCCCACGCCGGATGGGTGTCGTAAGAGGCGACTAAATCCGGCCCGCTGGTGGTAGGGCCCTCGGATGGATTATAGAATTACTTTCTTCTCTTTTTTGGCCAGCAAACCTTTATTGTTGCTGATTTCCATGAGCGCCAATAGCCACTTACCATCAGATGGATCGTCAGCTCGCTTGTCGGCTATTGCCATTAAAAAATCAACAATTATCTCACACCCCGTCTCTGTTAATTTCCAGGTCCCCAGCCGTCATTCGTGCCACCACAAGGTCAGCCTGGGCCATACCCCCCACCACCACCAGGATATACGCCATACGGAACCACACCGACTGCTCCCTATGTACCCAACTATGGAGCGACGAACATCATCATCCCACCACCTATAATAGCAGTCGGCGCCTGTCCGGCCTGTCGCGTGGGAATCCTCGAAGACGATTTTACCTGCCTCGGAATATTATGCGCCATCCTTTTCTTCCCATTGGGTATTCTCTGCTGTCTCGCTCTTAAAAACCGAAGATGCTCCAACTGTGGAGCTATGTTCGGTTAATGAAACAAAAATATGACAGAGACATAAATCATACGTTATTTTCTTAATGAATTAAAGAAAATAAAATAAATGTTAATAACGTTATTGTACTTGACTAATAAGTTAGTTAATCCGATGCCATCTTTATTGATTACCGAGAGGACGTGTTTGGTATGATAATGTATAATTGATTTTTATTTTACATGAATATGCATAATATTTAGTTTTAAACCTGTAGATTTTCCATTAAAATTGCTTAGAATTAGTGATAAGCCAAAAACTTTGGAATTTTAGTGAAAAAAATATTTAGTTTTTAGTAGCATTAGGGAAATTTTTGGATAAAAATTTGGCCACGAACACATGAAAATATATTATCTAGATTTTTAAACGTTAATAGTAGTAAAACAGCTATAGTCTACTGCTTCGATCGTAATAGTGGTTAAATACACAATCAATTTAAAATGTAAAAAAGACAACACACTGCATTTATAAGTAAAATATGTTATGACGATCCTCTGTTATAAAATCATATCGAGTAGTTTTGTATGTTAACAAAATAATTTTCTTCCCAGATCTCTAAGAACATTTGGGGACCAGCAGTTATAAATATTTTATGTATGTAATAATATTATTTTATGTCATGTGATAACCCTGCCAAAAATACAATACACTCAAAATATTTTATTATAATAAAACATAAATTTATTGTATCTTGTCTTATGTGTGAACTATTAGGCACATTACATTACATTGTTATCAGTTGCAAATTCAACATATCATAATATCATTGCAATTGATACACGTGCATAAATCTAGCGTATTTACTTTTTGATTATTTGCACTTTTTCTATCCATCCATAATCTTCAATAAGCTAGATTGTCAAAATCACATAATTATATTAAAACTCAATTTTTTTTAATATTCAGAACAGGCTTCAGAGATGTCTTGGTATGATTTTTAATGCACCTTTGTATGTTTTGCATAAGAGTCTAATGGTACGAAGAAGAAGTAATTATGACACAACATTTCATCATGATTATGTTCGTTTTCATAATATATGTTTGCCATAGAAAGGTAACTTTTACCAGCCTTTGCATATTTTTGAATGAGAATAGGTAATTAGGCTAACATAAAACGTTACAGGTTGTTTATTGGTAGTCATACTAGGATGTCACACTGATATGACCAACAATAATAGTTTTTTATCGGTGGCACCACTTCTGGTATCTATCGAAGATCGTTAGTGCAATAAATTTATTTATTTATTTAATCTTTATTGGCCACAATACAGGATTAAGTAACAAATGGCGAGCTTAATGCTTTATGCATTCTCTGCCAGCTAATCATTAGACCAAACAGAAACACACGATGAGCGGTATTATAAACAGAGAAAAAAAAACCAAAAAATATTGTAAAAAAATTACAAGAATATAAAAACATACTAAATAAATAATAATAACACTATACAAAAAATAAATGAAAAAGTTTTTTTATTTCATTATGATAGCACTGAACTGTTTTGTACGCTATGTAATTATGTATGTGAAATGTAGTCTCAGATATACAATTAATGAATGTATAATATTAGAAAAAAATATTATAAATATGCAGATGCATGTTTTCCTCACTTTCAATAATTTGAAATATTCAGCATTCAGTAAGTAAATATGTTGTCGAAAATGGTGATAAGAACCTTATCATCTTGTTTACCACGCCTTTTAAATCAACCGTGAAATATTATGTACTTTTTTCAGTTTCAGCGTTATAGAGCAATTTTATAGTCAATTTGGTTCGACGAGCCCTATTTCGTAAACAAACTTATACTGTATATATGTAATTAAAAAATATTTTTTGTTTACCATTGATTATTCTTTATGGTTGAAGTTCAATGAAACTCATCGTAGTTACAAAACAGAGTTGCCCATTGGCTAGGCATGCATTTCAACTATACTGTCATATAATTAAGGTATTTTTTCGTCTAATAAAAATACCGAAGCATTCCTTGCCAGTAGGCGCATGGCAGCCCTAAAATTATTATCAGCAAATCTTATTTGATCGTTTCTGTCTCAGCTTATTTTTATGTTATTATCAACACATTATTATTATTATGTATCTAGCTATGTATCTGCCTACCTATTATTATTCCAATAATTCTAAATATTCAGAGCATCACAAACTATATTTTGGTGTGATTCTTTGTCCACTATTATATGGATAATACTTATAAGAGTAACTGTAAGCAATTATTACGTATACTTAATGTTATATATTGTGTTATATATTAAAATAAAACGTAAGGAATATTAAATTTGTACCTACAGATTTTTAAGAATAAAGTTTTGGTATAAAACCGCGTTTTCATAAGCCACAAGTCTATTTTAGTCTAGTCTAGTGTTAAAAAAGTTCTTGTTCTGTAAAGCAATTGTTATAAAAAATAATCTTGAATATGTCCTACTCAACAGGACAAGTGGGAATAAACACCTACTTCAACTGAATTAGTCGGCATAGTTCCAGTGCCAGATTTATATTTTTTATCAGTGTAGGCCAATTTATTTCCGCCGCCCCGTGTACCTTTCTAAAATAATAATTTTCCATTCATAGTAAGGAAGGCACTGAATTAGTCACTAAGAAAGTGTGTAAAAAAACAAGAACTACAAGTTTTTACGGCACTTTTTAATAGCAAAATCATCTATAATATAATCTTCTGAAATCTGCCGCCCCTAGGACGCGGCCTATACGGCCTATTGACAAATCCGGGACTGCATAGTTCACGTACTAGACGAGTAAATAGGTACCTATAATATATAAGGTACCTATAGGTATTTGGTAAAAAAACTTAGTGTCTTTTAACGTAATAAATAAGACTGATAAAAAATCGAAAAGAATGTAAAGATGGATAATTGATAGGTAACTTGTAGAACTGATTAGACGTAACATTTTGTGGATTAAAGTTCCTAGTCAAATAATGGACATAAATGTGGGCGAAAAATTTATTATTATAAAATACTTTTTAAAGTAAATCTTTAATTTTCTTGATGTCAGTCAATCACCACATAAATTTTTCAGATTACAAAGCTTATAGATGGGGCTTAGGTACATGTGGCATAAATGTGGCACCGGCCTGGAATCGAACCCGGGACCCCTCTCTTCGCAGGCAAGGTCACCAACTAGGCGCCGGGGTCGTCAAATTATTATAGTGGGTTTATAACTTTGGTGTTATTTGATGTGCATGGCTGGTGACCATTTACTGTCCGATAGTCCGATAGTTTGTAAGCAAAAATGTCCCTTTGTAATTCTTAAAATCTATTAATCCTTCGAGATGTACTGTGCACGCATTAACAAAATAAAATAATGGGTCCACGAGAAATCAGCAATTTTATTATTTAAATGTTAAGAATCGAGTTTACAAAATTAATGTTAGTTCCTCCTACACCACAGGATAGATATTATAATATTATAGTAGTTACATTACATAAAGACGGCCCCGTAGAGCCCGGTTCATCATCATGGTTACGTTGCCTACGAAGGTCCTGGGTCGTTTAAAAAAAATATTATACGCATATAAGTTTTAAAAAAAAAGCAAACGTGTACGCGCATAAATGTAACGCGCGTGAGAAGTTATACTTCTTTGGCATGAAAAACAATATTAAAAAAACATTGTTCAAAATACAATATATTCAAAAACAGCAATATTTTTTTTTAAGTTAATGCTTGACTACAATCCCACCTGATGGTAAGTGGCGATGTAGTCATGGATGGTAAATCGCACTAACTTAGTAAAAACCTATTCACTCTTGCCTTGAAGACACTCACATTGTAATCGAGCGGAAACACCGACGCGGGCAAAAAATAAAAATTAATTAATATTTTGAAATAATTTACTCAATACTCAACGTACGTGCTACGTGCTGATGGTGTTTTTACAATTGTAAAAACAAAAAACCGACAATTTTTACAATTGTAAAAACACCATCTATGTTCTATTACGAGAACTATTACGATACCATGCCACCTAGAACTAACTGTACGATGTAGAATTTAGCTAACTTCACGATGTAGAATTTAGGTGTCGGTGTGCGCGCGCATCGAAAAAATTCACTCTCATCATTTTTCTCCATCGCGCCAAAAGAACTATAACTTCAAAAATATAATGACTAGGTAAATGAGTTTGTGTATTATTTAAATTATCTATAGATTCTGTATGACGACCATGGATATATGAATGAGTAATATATCCATGGTGACGACCTGTGTGGCGCGATGGCCAAGCGAGGCGGAAGGAAAGGATGAGTTTGAATTTCTGTTCTTGTCTCTGTGTGTTTATGGCACCCACGACACAGGGAATCCTAGTATGGGGCTATGAGGGTGAAGCGTTATTTATTTATTATTGTTCGTTACAGTAGTACCTACATTAATAGGTGCCTACACAAGAAAATAAGTGGCTTGGCTCCGTGAAAACAGAATTTATGGGCCTTTCTCCAACACGCTACGAGAAAATTAAACGCAACTATTTTGAGATTTACCTCTAAAACCTGTCAGCCTGTTATTTATCGAAAACTAACGCTAGTAGGTATGTAATTTGCTTTAACTAACTTTAGTTTTTGTGCACACTGTTTCGGTTGACATTCTAACAGATTGTAGAGCTGGGTATACTCTAGACGAGCCGAGCACGAGAGGATCACGAGCCGAGCCAACATTCGTGTAGTGTGGACCAGCGCCGGATTTATATTTTTTATGAGCGTAGGCCAATTTATTTCCGCCGCCCCATGTATATCTAAACTAATAATTTTCCATTCATAGTAAGGTAGGCACTGAATTAGTCACTAAGAAATGCGTAAAAAAACAAGAATTACGATTTTTCCGACACTTTTTAATAGCAAAATCATCTATAATATATCATCTTCTGAAATCTGCCGCCCCTAGGACGCTGCCGCCCCTAGGCCGCGGCCTATGCGGCCTATTGACAAATCCAGGACTGGTGTGGACCGACTTACGAGCCTCGAACGAGCGTTCGGCTCGTGCTCGACTGTGCTCCGCCTATTGTCGGTTTTTTGACGAACACAAAGGGATTTGCAACGCGGAATCTATGTTCGGAGAGAGTTTTTGTTGTAGGCTCGTTGCACGTCCACACTTGACACTGCGAGCGAGTGGCTCGGCTTGCGCTCCACTCGTGCTCGGCTCGTCTAGCGTATACCCAGCTTAGGAAGAACTGAAATAGCCAATCTTGAATAGAAGTAAACTACATGGAATTTGATCATTTGATTTTTACTTTTTTAGTACCTACTGTTTTTTATTTTTCTAGAGTACCATAATCGGAACAACCTAAGTTCCTTATTCGTAATATACCTACTACGGATTTTTAAGACTGACCTAGAGTAAGTACCTATAGGAATTTATGGATCAGGTTTCCCTATAAATTTTTACCTTTAAATTATTTCACTTCAATAAAATTGCTGCAAGGTAGGTATATATATATGTCGCAGGCCGCAGCGCAGCACAAGTTCTGCATAGATCTCTTTAACGCACTCTATGGAGCATCGCCGTAGTTCTACTTTAGGAGACGTCAAACGTTCGTTTGGGGAAGGTCGGTACAGCGGCGGAGCGTCACAGTTGATAGTTAACCATTTGACAGCTGACAGTTGAGAACTGATAGTTGACTGTTGACAGTTGTCAGTTAAAAAGTAAACAGTGGGATGGGACTGAGGCGAAGTGGAGATGGTCGAAGACCAACAAAAAAGGGACAGACGCCAGGCTGTACCGAACTTGCCGCGTTTCCGGGTTTAATCGTGGTTAATCGCGTTGATCTTTGATCGTAGATCTTGCAAATGATGATTGATCGTTGGAGTAACGTCTGGACTGGGTGTACAGACCATTATTTCTGGCCTCCCGCCATGTTCAACCAGAAAGATAAGGGCCCACCTTAGCAACTCTTCGAAATATATATATAGTAACCTATAGGAGTACAGAAAAAAACGTGTACTTACTCATGTACATGCCTGAGAAATTATACTTCTTTGGCATGAAAAAAACAGTTTCAAAAAAACCATTTCAAAAAATAATCAAAAAAACTATTTAAAAAAATATGAAAAAAATATTTAAAAAATAAAATAATAAAAAAATTCCATAAAACAATATAAAAATAAACAATATTCGAAAACAATATTCTAATAACATTAAAAAAACATTATAATAAATATAATAAAATTATTTTTCAAAACGAGCGTTTTTAAAAACGCGTGTGACGTTTCCTTTTTTTTCAATAAATAACTATTAAAAAAAATCAAAATAAGAAAATAATCCATAAAACAATATAAAAATAAACAATGTTCTAATAACATTAAAAAAACATTATAATAAATATAATAAAATCATTTTTCAAAACGAGCGTTTTTAAAAACGCGTGTGACGTTTTTCGTCACCGTCGTTTTTGTGTCACCGTCCGTGTTACAAAAAATCTAAAAATTTCACTCTCATAATTTTTTTAATTTATTTAATAACGCGCCTAAAGAAGTATAACTTCAAAAACAAGAAAATTATTAATTGTAGAAATTAAAGGAATTAATTAGACAAAGTTAATCCTGTAATTTAACAGTTTAATAAAATTTCCTCTTGCTTTCGGTGCGGAAAGCTCCATAAATCCTTGACAGAATCGCAAGTGTTGCGTACACCACAGCCACAGATCTGACGTAAGTAATTTTCACTTCGAAGCATTTATTCCGAGTGGGAATGTACCCACCCACCGTGTGTTAACACTTCACAAGTATCTTTCAAACATGGTTTTGCATAAAAACAACGTAGAGAGCGTAATATTTTTGAGCTCTTCAATGATATTAAACTATAGATACGTTATGCCCTTACAAATCAACCAAAAAATCTGTTCCGACCGAGCTACAACACAAACACGTTTATCTTTTGTTTCACTACACCAATCCTTATTACATTGGTAAATTATGTAAAAGGGATGGCACTACTAAAACCATAATAGTGAAAAAGACAACTAGACGACCTCACTCAGAGGCAGCTATCAACTGTCTGAATTGAAATCGCTACACTTGTCTAAATTCGACTGACAAAATTTCAGCACCATCTTGGCATATCTTGTATATAATATCATTGGAGCTCTTGCTTATTTGTTACCACAGTTTGTTACCTTGCTGTGTACCTATGTATTTGTGTCTCCCTAGAAAAGCGACTACTTACCTATCTGCCGTTAGATTTATTCACTGAAAACTCTATTTTATCCACTAAACTAAAACTATGAAATATCACCGATTACAACTCTTTTAACAGCGATAATTTTATATAAGGTCATGACTCATGACATGACATGATATAAAATCATATGATAAAAACTATCATGATCTCTTTTTGAAATCCTTATGACGAGCTCTTTAATTTGATACCCATATTGTAATATTCGATTTATTTTATGATACTTCAAACAATGGCATCTCAGTTACCATATTTGTTTTTTTTTAATTTCACTTGGGTTATCAAGACGAATCCAACGATATCTTAATTATTTAAATCCGTTCAGCGGTTTGGAAGATATGAGGTAATAAAAAATATGCATACATACAAGATAAGTGCGAAAAACATTATTTCTGGCAGTCGGGTAAAAATATAATATGAAAGTATTACGGCAATCTTTTACTTTATCCTGTTTTTAACCCCCGACGAAAAAACGGGGTGTTACCATTGAAGTACTAATTACTAGCGTATAGAACAGACACCCCGAACACCATGTATGTCCCAATGCATTGGCGCCACGTGGCTTCAATCTTCAATGGATTCGTTATATTTTGAAAGGAGAACCGGGGCTCAATTTTGAAATTCGAACCTTCCGGGCGGGACACATTTTGTTCAAGATGTCTGTTCTATGACATTATACTTCGATGGGTGTTACTTATAAGTTTCACCAGGCCTGCACTCCGCACTTTTTACCAAAAGTGCTCAGTGCCTTTATACATCATACGGCATCACTTTATTGTGTTAGAGCAAGAGTCGCTATTTATATAAATGATTTTGCGGAGTGATTTCATTTTGCGGAGTGACTTCTCTCTACCAATAAGTCTTAGTCAATGATGTTTAAATATTATAGATACGTTATGCCCTTGCAAATCAACTGAAAAATCTGTTCCGATGTCCGCAAGGCACGCTTTATTGCTTTATCGCACGTCTTTATCGCTCTCGCGTCAAAACTACATCGCTATCTCTTTCTTCACCTGAATGAGTTCCCAATTGGGAACTTTTTGAGTCACACAACGCGCGCGCTTATGACATATCTGCCTCTTTTTAATATATAATATCATTGGTCTTAGTATTATTAAGTATTCTGTGGTTTGACGTGTATGTGTATCTGTAGATCTGTATGTCTATCTGTGGCATCCTAGTTCCCAAACGGATGAACCGATTTTGATCTAATTTTTTTTAAAAGTGACTAATTATAGAGTGTTTTTAGCTATGTTTAGTGTAAATAATATAATAAATGTTTTTTTTTTATTTTAATTTAAGATTATTAATTTAAAACAGTTAAAATTGATTATTTTGACTTAACTAGAGTGCATCTAGAGTGGCGTAAAAGTGATTCCATGATTTTTTTATTTACTAAATAGATATTAGGGTGGCTGTTATCTTAAAAGAAGCCAATTTTAACCACATAAAATAAAAATCAGGGCATAATAAAAAATATTAGCTGTTTTGTGTCTCGTGGCCTGAATTGGATCATTGGATTATATAGGTACTTTTAGCGTATTGTGAGTACCCGCCCTACACGTTTCAACATAAAATCAATCAACAAACAATGTCTCTAAATCTAATTTAGAAGCTTTTAACACGTAATAGAATTCGCGGTAGGTACATCTCATCCACTCTCATCTCTTGTGTTTAGCGCTTCGGCATCGAATAAAATGGTTGGCATTTAGACTGGTATAAGGTACAAGGAAACGGATAAATAACTTAATAAACCAGCTATAAGGTAAAATTTCGAATTCCATATATCCATTAATAAAAATATAATATATACTATCGTTGTTGTTATTATATAGTTTTTTGTTTTTTGTTTCTGTCCGGAAGTTACTGGCAGAAAACAGCATGGTTTTTGATGTTGATGGGCGTGGTAGCTTGTAAATACAGGAATTACGTTATCCAGCGCGGTAATTTTCTTCCTCAGTCAAACACAAGGCGGTGAGTTATCTACCTTATTTATTAATCTGTGTCAATAATATGAAGGATTCCGGTCTTGTTGGAGTGGCAGGCTAAAGGGCTTAGACAGGCCCATCGCACCTGAGCGGGGCTGAGCGGGCCACGTGTCACTCGGGTTTATAATGGCCTTTGAATTGGGTCTCCACCCAAACAACAGCGGGTTTGGTTGGGACTTTATCAATGTAGAGGAAAAATCTTATCATCCCTATTTAATATAATGAACGCACGAGGTTCTGAGATTTGGTATCATAAAATCAATTACAGCATAAAATGCAATATAAGCAAACGGCTGGAAAATAAGTGCGGAAAGTTAGAAATGTATAGCGTTCTTTTATGGAATGATCCATTTCTCACATACAATAAGAGTGTTTTTTAGAAAGTTACAGTTCGTATGACTGTTTGTTATTTTTTCACGCAAAGACTAGTCAACGTATTTTCATGGAATAGAATATAATAATTATGGTACTTAATATCCTGGAAATTAAGTACCTACCATAATCGCAGGGGCGATCATTCGATATACATAATGATGTATATGCGTGGACTGTATATTGTGTATTATGTAATGCATAGGTCGGTGGTATATCCAATTCAATACCAGAATCAGTAAAAAAGAACTAACATCCAATGTCGCAGGATTGCGCTGCGTACGACTGCTTATTATCTCTGCTTGTTCCACAATAATAATAGTACCATAAACGTTATGGCTGCAGGCTGCAACGGCTGCAGGATGGACGGAAAACTCCACGAAGGTCGTGAATAACCGCTTTTCCTGATCTGGAATATGATATAGGGTGACTTATTGTTCCGGAAGCCGGAATAATATTTGGCTTCAACCCATTAATGGCCCACTAATGGGCACGGGTCTCTCCTCTTGAGGAGGCCTAGAGCGTACTCCACAATGCTGCTCCAGTGCGGATTGGTGGAGGGGTTAGTGGCCAACCCGAGTGTCGGAAGTTTTCAAACCGCCCGAGGGCCTCCGACATGGCTTAACGACTGTTATCATATGATAACAACCGGGACCGACGGCTTTACGTGCCTTCCGGCACGGAAATGCTCGAGATTTTTTTGCCACTAGCGGTCACCCATCCAACTACCGACCGCGCCCGCTGTTGCTTAACTTTGTCGATGACTTAAGATCGACGCAAGCCGCAGGGCTATGAGCGCTTCAATATTTATTATTATATAATTACTTATATCGAAATATTTAACGAAGGAACGAGCCACAGACTTACAATACGAAATCCGCCCTTTAAGCTCAGGTTCGGCCGTAGCTTTAGTCTACACGTTATTAAGAGGTTACGCTACGGCGGCGCAATTCTGTTAGCTTGTAATTATCTGCAGTAGATTCTCGTCGTTCTGCCTATATCCATGTTATATTGCAGACTGTATGTGCTATACAAACAACGAGATGATATTGTGTGGATTAGAAACTATTGATTTATTTCGAGGAAAATATCATGAGAAAACCAGCATACCTGCATTGAAGAATAATGTCATAGAACAGACATCTTGAACAAAATGTGTGTCGTGCCGAGAGGTTCTATTTTCAAAATTGAGCCTCCGTTCTCCTTCGAAAATCGAACGACCCCATTGAAAATTGAAGCCGATCGGCGCTAATTCATTGGGACATACATACATCATGTTCGCGGTGTCAGTTCTATACCAATAATACTTCAATGCATACCTGAGAGTTTTTCGTATGTGCGTCCCCGGGTAACCTATGGTGTATTTACAAAAGTAACGCCCGATACTATGAAACTAAATAGGCATGCCTTGAGTGATTTTGAAAAGATCCCGATCCCAGCAGTGAAAGAAAGTTTTGACAGTAAATAATTAGTATTAAAATTACGAAAAAGTAAGGATACTTTAATAAAGACACTTAAAAAAAATAAACCAAAATGTTTACTTGAGGGCCAATATCAAAACTCTTGATTTGGGCGACAGTTGTTTATGTACTGAATTAAACCCTCGTGTCCCTCGCTACTCAAAATGCTGACAAATGTTGTCGATTATTCGGCAAGCCCGTACAGTATTTTAATAATATCCCGCCCTCGCTTCCGGAAACATGGTGCATACGTTAAAATAACAACCGCATCCGAAGCAAATGTTACTCATTTTTTAAATCCCTTTTAATAATCAAAATATTTTAAAAATAAAATATTTTTCAAAGTTAACTCGCTTTGGTTCGATGTTTGTAAACAAAAAGCCCATTTTTCGCGGGGCTTACCTAAAAATCGGAATGGTAGCATTGAAGTATTATTACTAGCGTATAGAACCGACACCGCAAACACCATGTATGTCCCAATGCATTGGCGCCACGTGGCTTCAATCTTCAATGGATTCGTTCCATTTTGAAAGGAGAACGGGAGCTCAATTTTGAAAATCTTACCTCCCGGGTGGGACAAATATTGTTCGAGATGTCTGTTCTATGACTTGATACTTCAATGATTGGTAAGTAGTAATTTTTCTTTAGTAAATTAACCTATATATAGGCCCAAACAACAACTCTTCCAAGTTCATTTCTGTCATAGAGAACTTGGAGTTTACACCAATTTTAAGTCCTGAACCTTCCGATGATACCTCAGCTCAGTCAGCAATAGGCACTTGTTAAACGTTAGAAAATTAAAAAGTAGGTACGAAAACTAACTTCGGTCGGGGAAACTTTATCCTCACTTACAAAATTAGTATCCTTAAGCAATGTTTCCCACAGTAAAACAACGCCTACTAAAGTCGATATTATTATATACTTACGACTTCAGAAGACAGTTTATTGCGAGAATTACTACTGCGAGTCAGGTACTTTAAGCACAGCTTTAAGTTTACGACAGGAATTACGTGGGTGGACTTACATATCCATGTACACAAAGAACGGGCAGAATATTGGACACTTTTTCACTGATGATAGGACAATAGGTCTGAGGCCAAACGGGCGTATTTTTTGAGCTGTGTGTCACGTGAAATGAGTCGGTTTCATACTAAAGTCCAAACTCTTTCGTCACCGTGTGAAACAAACAGAACTTTAGTATGAAACCGAATTCACGCGACTCATTTTTCGCAACTCACAGCTCAAAAATGCCTCCCTCTAAGGGCCTTACACTGACGGATTCCGAGCGGATTCAAAGCGGAACGGAGGCTCGACGGATTCACCGCGTTGGCGCGACGGATTCGCCGCGGAGGCGCAGCGAAGCATGCTAGTCGCTAGCATGTGTATCCGAGGTCTATCTCGATAATATTTACTGGTGTAAACACACTTAAGCTTCACGCCACTTCCAAGCACATTCACATTCAACTTTATTGTTTCATGCGTTACGTATAATATGGTGTTACATAAAAGCCTTCCGGATATTGGAGTATGTGAGGAATACTCCAACTACTTTATATAAGTTATATACTTTATAGAAGTACTAGCTGTTACCCGCGACTTCGTACGCCGAAAATAAAGATCCCTTCATTATAAAACATGTTTTTCATAAATTGACAGCAAACTTGTCCATACTATGAATAGAGGAGACCCGTGCCTTGTAATAGTCCATTATGGGTTGAAGCTAAAACACCTACACTTAGTACATAATTATATCGTATTATGTAAATGAGTAAAATATTAAACAAATCTTTAGTGTTGATAATGAAATGATAACTACGATCTGATATTGTAGCGTGATTGGTAGTCAGCAAGATACTAAACTCTTCACCAAAATTACAGCAAAAGTGACATGTTCTTACAACCCCCCATCGGGAGAAGCATTCATAGCCCGGGCGCAGCGGCTTGTGTCGGTTCTAATAGTAATCGATGAAGTTAAATAATAGCGAGCGCGGTCGGTAGTTGGATAGGTGACCGCTAGTGGCAAAAAATTCTTGAGCTCTCCGAGCTTCGGAGGGCACGTGAAGCTGTCGGTCCCGGTTGTTGTCGTAAGATAACAGTCGTTATGACATATTGAAGGTCCTCGCCCGGCGTAATGACTTCCGACACTTGGGTTGATTTCTAATCCCTCCATCAATCCACACTGGAGCAAAGTGGTGGAGTATGCTCTAGGCGTCCTCAAGAGTGAGTGCTCGGTAGTGAGCCATTAATGACCCACCCATAGGAAAGGTCCCAAAATAATTGAACTTTTTAGAATTTAGAGGTTTATCTAAGTCAGGGCCTGAGAGTTTTTGAATTTTAAATTTACATTGTAATTTTACAGAATACACAAAAAACATATCTTTCTTTTCTTTTTGGGCAGCAGCAGATCAGTGATTCCTTTAGCGTTGCTAATGTTCATTGGCGAAAGTGACCACTTACCATGAGGTGACTCATCTGTTCGTTTTACAACTTCTTACTCTAAACTTACTCTAAACTTACAACCTCTAGTTTTAGCCCTTAAGGAATGTATTACCAAACAATCATGTTACAGTTATTTTTGTTTTATGTAAGATTACATACTAACTACCAACTCTCACAGTTTTAACTTAAAAAACCGGGCAAGTGCGTGTCAGGTCACGTGCAATATAGGGTTCCAAAGTAGTAAGTTTATTGACTATTACTCATTAACTACTTATGCTAACATAGCCTTGATAGTTTTCCTTATAAATTCATCGTATAACCTATTTTTGAGAATTTTTTCACTTGTCCAACTCCAACCGTTTAGCCGTTGGGGGGACACTTGACTTGACTTGGGCACCCAAAATTAGCACTTTCAAGCCAAATATACGTATTTCGCAAACGGAGCCCTACATCCAAAAATGGTCTCAAAAGACCCATAATATTTTTGAAAAAACTTTTCAACGATACCCCACATTATAGGGATAAATAAAAAATTAATCCTCACGTTACCTGTAGTGGAGGTACCCCGAAAAAAAAATGCCTTCCAAGCGGACCGATTACGCTTGAGTGGGAGAGAGACGGCCGGTCTAGCGTGCCTCTCTCTCTAATGCTGCGCGCGATTCCGTGACGTTACTCCGGCCGTTACTCGGTTTTCGTGAATGCCTCTCAGGCTCATCGTCTTTATAAACGTTATCACGTTAAAATTATTTTCAGTAGTTTATTCTACAATTTTGGAGTTTTAATAAATATGTATATCCATGCCAAATTATAGCTTTCTAGCACTAAGGGTCTCGGCGCTTTGCTTTGGACAGACGGACAGACTGACGGACGGATATGACGAAGCTATTAGGGTCACGATTTTACTTCAGAACCCTAAAAATGACGAAGTTTCGTATAAACATTCCCTGAATTAACCCTTTAAAGATTGATTTTTCAAATTATGTTAAAGTTAATTTTTGTTTATAACAGTCGAACTGAGAACCTGTTACTTTTTTGAAGTTGGTTAAAAAACCGGCTAATAGCGTGTCAGGTCACTGGTAATATAGGGTTCCGAAGTTCTAAGTTTATAGAACTCAATAACTATGTATGCTAATAATATAGCCATGATAGTTTTCCTTTTGAATTCATCTTAATGGTATTGCCATTAATTTTTTTACGTGTCCAACACTTACGAATATTTCCCAAACAGACCCCTCAATCGAAAAATGGACTTAGCAGACCCATATTATTTTTGAGAGACCTTTTTCACAATACCCCGCACGTGCGTGACGGAAAAAAATTATCCCCATATTACCTCTAGGAGAGGTAGGTATCCTAAAAACATATTTTTTAAAATGTTATTCTACCAGTTTAAAGTTTAAATAAACATGTATATCCTTGCTAAATTACAGCTTTCTAGCACTAAGGGCCTCTGCGCTATGCTACGGACGGACGGATGGACGGAAGGACGGACGGGCATGATGAAACTATGACAATTCTGTTTTGACTTCGGAACCCTAAAAAGAGTCATAAAAATCGCTTCATAAATAACGAATCTATCAACTACATATAACAAAATTTGACCTTAAATATCCCTCAGGAACAGGTCTGTTTTCCGTGATAAAAAGTATCCTATGTCTCCCGAGCTCAATTCTATATCTGTACCAAATTTCATCAAAATCGGTTTAGTGGCTTGAAAGAGTTATCCCACAGGAACAGGTCCATTTTCCGGGATAAAAAGTATCCTTTGTCCATTCCCGAGCTCAATTCTATATTTGTACCAAATTTCATCAAAATCGGTTTAGTGGCTTGAAAGAGTTATCCCACAGGAACCGGTCCATTTTCCGGGATAAAAAGTATCCTTTGTCCATTCCCGAGCTCAATTCTATATCTGTACCAAATTTTATCAAAATCGGTTTAGTGGCTTGAAAGAGTTATCCCTCAGGAACAGGTCTATTTTCCGGGATAAAAAGTATCCTATGTCCTTTCGCAAGCTCAATTCTATATCTCTACCAAATTTCATCAAAATCGGTTCATTGGTTTTGGCTTGAAAGAGTTATCCCTCAGGAACAGGTCTATTTTCCGGGATAAAAAGTATCCTATGTCCTTTCGCAAGCTCAATTCTATATCTGTACCAAATTTCATCAAAATCGGTTCAGTGGTTTTGGCGTGGAAGAGTTATCCCTCAGGAACAGGTCTATTTTCCGGGATTAAAAGTATTCTATGTTCATTCCCGAGCTCAATTATATGTCTATACCAAATTTCATCAAAATCGGTTCAGTGGTTTAGGCGTTATTGAGTAGCAGACAGAGTTACTTTCGCATTTATAATATTAGTATAGAAGTATAGAAGTATAGAAGTATAGATAAGTTAACGTTGACAATGGCTAGGGGGATTATATAAATAGCAAGGGAGACCAGGGCACGTACCTAAATTAAAACAATTTTATTTTGATTGTACGGAGATTATTCATATTAAGTATTTACCTTGTAGTGTTGTTTGTAGTATAGTATTAAAGGAAAAAGAAAGCTGTAGAGTTAAAGGAGACTGAGAAATTAAAAAGGAAGGAGAAGATTAAAAGATACAGCGAAGATAATGTTTATTGCCTTTTCCTGGCGGATACAATGATAAATTTAGGATACAAGGATACGTAGCACAAAATACATCAAATAAAGTCACTTGAAAGAAGGCCTTCTGTAAGGCCCGCAGCTTCTCTGGCGTGCACCGCGCAGAGACTTGAGGGACCACGGGCAGCGACCCTCGGAGTCTCCGGCGTTCACGCCAGAGACCTCAGCGATGAGCATGTGGTAGTGCGTTGAGCGAGACAGAGATGTGTGCGGTAGGGCGCGCAAGCCAGCTCACGAGACGGAGATGTGGCTCGGCTATAAAAGCAGATGAGCTGCCTGATGGTAAGTGGTCACCGTCGCCCATTAAGAAGAATAAAGAGATAAGAAAGAAGGAAAGAATTGTACGGTAACCACTTACCATCAGGTGGCCCGTTTGCTTTTTCGTCTGCCCTTCAGGCTATTAAAAAAAATGTTTCTCAAGCTGAGAATATACGAGTATATTTAGTAGAATAAAAGTCCAAATATTAAAACATTTTTTTCACAAATGCTAATTTAGCTGCCTGGAGAGAGGTGACAAGAAGAACACTTAGAACTATTAGCACGTGTTTATTACAAAGTGTTCTCTTGACTGTCATTCACCTTTTCTAGTGCTTACTTCAGATTTGCTTCTTCTCTCTTTCTCTCTGCTTCTTCAGGTCTCTAACGCCCCAACTCAAAGACACTAACGGTTACTTTAATCGCTCCTTAGTAAAAATCACCAGACAAATTCTGTACTAAGGAGCGGTTTAAGTAACCGTTAGTAACTCTGAGTTGGGTCGTAAGATATTTTCATATGTTTAATTGCAACATGTTCCAATTTACCCCAATCTCCCTACCCGGCCACACTGCAGTGTACAGAGAACTCTAAAGTTTTTGTTTAATTACCGAGTCGTCCTAATTAGCGAAGGTAAACCAAACGGATCAAGATGTAATTAACACTGGCCACCTGGCCACCACAATGACTCTAACCTGAGCTATTGAGGTTTTGAATCCAAAGAAAATGTAATTAAAACATACGGGTCTGTCAATAAAAAAATAATACTAATAATATTAATTAATAATTTTATATTATTAGATAATAAATTACAGTTACAGCACTAGGTACACATAGATGTTGTAAACTTTAAAAATAAATAAGTTCAAAACCTTTGCAATAATTTCATTCAATGACAGAAATAGAATTGACAACATCTCTTTCTCTTGATTGTTTTTTAAATAATATAATCAATTGTGCACCAAGTGCAGCCGTGAGGCAATTATGGGCTTTGTTATGACGGGTTCTGATTTATTTGTGATCTATAACATTCATGTTTACATAAAAAAATTTAATTAAACTTTAAAAAACCCCGAAAGTTTCATTTACACTAAACATACTGAGAACTCGACTAAAATAGGTTCATCCTTTTGGGAGCCACGATGCTATAGACAGACATACAAATACACTAATAACTAGACACACAAATACATATCTATACAGACACAGACACTCAGACACATAATATATACACAGATACGTCAAACTTATAGGTACACCCCTCTTTTTTCGTCGGAGGGTTAAAAATGCAGGGAACCATTGATGTATGATGTGTGTCAATAACCTAACGCTCTGGATGTAGTTCGAGACGAACTCAAACAATCCTCTAAGGAACCTGGCTTCGTTAGTCAAATAGATTGTGCACAGTAATGGGTCATCCCACGTTTAATTACACAAGGTCAGAGTCAACCAACATATTGACAATAATTGCAAATTTAATGCTGAATATTTCTAAGCATAACCTATTAGGTGCTTTTATGATGACCATACATCAATGATATTATATGTATAAAAAGAGGATCATTGCCATACATCGTACATAATGTGACCGTACTTAATATGGCCGTAATTTCAGGATTTTTAACCGACTTTAAAAAAAGGAGAAGATTCTCAATCCGACTGTATTTTTTATGTTTTTTATTTATTGATATAAACTTTATTATACCATATACAATGCGGTAAAAAAGGCGGACTTAATGCTAAAAGCATTCTCTGCCAGTCAACCTTTGGGCAGTGGGAAAAAACGAAGGCGGTCTTATAAATACAGACTAAAATGTTTCTTACCCTTAAACTTTCTACTAGGTGAACCGATTTTGATGATTCTTTTTTTAATCGACAGCTGGTGCTTGTCGTGTGGTCCCACTTAAATAAAGCGAGATTTGACAATGGTTTCAATGAGAAAACCAAAAAGTTCTTAAATTTGCATTAAGTATGTGCGCAACAAATGAATCTCGATGATTCTTTTTTTATTGGAAAGGATGTACAAGTTTCATTTGAAGTCAGTTTTTTTTTGTTAAAATTTAAGATTATATTTGCGGCTATCAACGCCCATGGACATCAGTAGACCCAACGCAGTCATCCCCGATGATAATTGATGCGTTGTCGGCCAATAAAGAGAGAAGAAAAATAAAGAACTGGGTCTCAAGTTTTTTTAGTCGATTTGAGAAACTAGCAGACGAGCCACGTGATGGTAAGTGGTCAAGACTCAAGGTCACCCATGGACATCAGTAGCACCAAAAGCTAGAGGGACCCGTATCATTATTTCCTTGCCTAATCCATTGGTCATGAGTAATCATGACCAAGGTTTTGTTTCCTATGCGAAAGACTGGTTTGGGTTAAACAATATAAGCCCTAAAAACTATTTTGACTGTTTTTATCGATGTTATTAAAACCCAACTGTTGACTCCAAAACTAAAAAAAAGCAAAAATAAATAAACGAATTTTTAAAAATCCTTTCATAAAACCAGAGCTCCATTACTGTAAATGAAATATATTATGAACACGAAACATCCATTTCCAGCGGGATATCTAAATAACGCAGGGTTCGGCTTCGTTACCCAATGCTTAAATATGTAGATATTGTCTGCGTAATGGAGCAGCCACTGCACTACATATTACATGATACATTTGTCATGTACATTTTAGTTACTACACTGTTTACATGACATTGCACTATAGACTCTCGCTCGATCAAACATTTAAAAATATCCATGTCATAATTCATTGCACATTTCGTACCTTCAGTAGAAAAAAGGCATGATGAAAAGGCAAGATGAAAATTGCAATTTTACAGGAGAGCAAAAAATTAAAAATATCCATGTCATAATTCATTGCACATTTCGCACCTTCTGTAGAAAAAAGGCTTATAATAAGATGAAAATTGCAATTTTACAGGAGAGCAAAAAAACTGTTAAAATATCAGTAAGTAGTCAATATCCATGTCATAATTCATTGCACATTTCGCACCTTCTGTAGAAAAAAGGCTTATAATAAGATGAAAATTGCAATTTTACAGGAGAGCAAAAAAACTGTTAAAATATCAGTAAGTAGTCAAAGGAATTAACATTACGATTTCTTGCACAAAACCATCAAGATTAGTGATAAAAATTTGAAAAAAATTGAACATATACATATATGCAGCTTTTGTCCCTCTTTCCAATCATATTATTAACTAAAATTCAACGACTTATGCTTTTTTCCACCGAGGGTGTGATTTAATACTTAGTTTAGATATATTTTAATGAAAGCAACTTGAATATTTTGATGTGCGGTAAATACGAGTACAACCTATTACAGAGCTTATTTCAGTTAGATTTCCGAAAACAAATAGAGACGAATCAGTATTTTAGCACATACTGCACCTGCCCAGTTTCACGTGGAATTTTTGTTCAATAAATTATTTCAGATAACAGAAAAATAAAATGATGCAGTGCCTTTGATGTTTTGATTGACAACATCAGGGTAACACACTTACAACAGCTAGCCTTATGAATTACTGAATGAGTTGCCTCATCTATACTAATATTATAAAGAGGAAAGATTTGATTGTTCGTTTGCATTGAATACGCTTCGAAACTACCGAACCGATTTGAAAATTTTTTTCAGTGTTGGGAAGCTACACTATCCCCGGGTGACATAGGCTATATTTTATGAGACGAAGTTCCTTATCGCGCGTTGTGAAAGGGGGCTAGACGGAAAATTACGACACTTTTTGATTTTACGAATGACGACACTTTTTTTGAAGTGATTCAGAGAGTTTTACAGAGATGGCGCTGTACAACAAAACAATACTTAAATCGAAAGGAACTTCGTTCCATCCGGGTGTCCCTTGACACCTCTCATGTTTTTTTTTTTACTATTTTTCCCGAAGCGAAGCGAGGGCAATTCCCTAGTAATATAATAAATACTGCAATGAGTTAGTAGCAAACACTCGTGTAAGATAGCTCGATGGAAATAAATAAAAGCTGCGAGAAACAAGTCAGAATACTGAGAAGCGTTGTACAAGTTCCACTGAATGGAGCAACGGCTGGGGAAGTCGGTTCCGACAGGGACCACACAAAGCCTCCTGGCGCTTTGTTGTTGCTCAAATGATCTTGCAAGTTTACCTCAATGGAGTCATGTTTTTATATGCATTTTATGTATAATATTTTATTAATGTTATTATTAAATAGGAATAAATCATTAAAGTATAATGACATAGTGTTCTATGCGATAGTAATTTATATCCATATCTTGTAAACCTAACAAAGATAAGTATAGATAGATCTACTATCTGTGGTCACAACATTTTATTATATTATATAATCCTAGACTTACGGGGAGTGAACTATATAATTGTTCTCCCAGAAGGAGGCGAGATGGGGTTTTGTTGTCTATGGCGAAAGTTCTCCTTCCCCTCCCGACACCTCGGGAAAAATCTGACATTTCCCATTTTCAAGATGGCGGCTGCGCGGCGATTGTCAACTTTTTTGTTTATAGCTTTTTGGCCAATGTTTTTGGAGGTTTTCGTAAAGTTTAGGAAGGGAATTACGAAAAAATGAGAAAAAAATGAAAAACAAAATGGCCGCCGAGTTATTTTGGTTTGAATTTTTTCCATTTTAGAGGTGACTTTGAGGGGTCGCATCGGGGTGGTTTTTAAACTTTTTTTCGATATTTTTTTTGTGTTGTCTTGAAAGTATCCTCGATTTTGATATTTTGGGGATATTTATTTTTTTTAACAAGATGGCGGACGCGGTGGCGGCCATTTTGAAAAATGTACGAAAAATGTCATTTTTTGGGTGCGTTTTTCTTCTGGTTGGCAACATTTGAGCGGGTCCCTTTGTTCAGGGCGGTTGTGTAACTTGACCCAAAGTGTTGCCAGGTTTCATTTTTTTTATCTTCGTTCATATGTTTTTTTGGACTTTCTATTCAAAAACATGAAAAGTAGAAGGAGCAATATTTTTAATCAAAAATTCACACATGCAATCGTGTTGTCGTTGTCATAATGACATTTGACTATTTTCGTCGATGTCGACTGGCAACACTGACTGCTGGAATTTTTTTTTCGTTTTACGAAAACCCGAATTGATCTCCCAGAAGGAGTGATGGGGGGTAGATACTATGTATGGAAGAATTTTTGGTTCACTCTCGGATTTATGGGAAAACTCCAACTTTCAAAAATCCAAGATGGCGGCCGAGGTGAAAAGACCAACTTTTTTTTTATTATGCAGCTACCCGAGATTGGTGTCGTTTTCGACTAATGTTGGGAAAAGTGTTACGATAAATTTGGAAAAAGTTGAAAAAACAAGATGGCCGCCGAGATATTTAAGTTTAAAATTTTTCAATTTTCGAGGCTACTTTGCGGGGTCGGATTGCGTTGGGTTTAAATTTTTTTGCGATTTTTTTG